>WAAB01018609.1:280800-298839 GCA_013389865.1 Piaya cayana | reverse complement strand
AGAGGCAGGAGGGCTTGTTGGCTCAGAAGTTGAATGGATGGACTCCCTGTGGGATTCAGAGAAACGTTCAAACTGTACTGAAATTACTTGGGAGACTCATGGATCTGGGGTGAATGTTGTCTTTAAGGCCCTGGATGTGTTTTAGAGTCTGTGTTTTAGTGTCAGTTTTAATAAAGGAAATGTTACATAAAAAAAAACAAAAAAGAAAAGGAGAGAGAAAAAGATAGGACATATGAGGAAAATCCTACTCAAAACAAACAGAGAAATTTTAAAGAAGTGTTAAAAGATGTGGAAGATGTGGATACTTGGAAACTTAATGATGCCAGTGACTTTGAAGAAAAGTTTGAGTGTTTTGGTTTTGTCTTTAAATATATATTTATATTTTAAGGTTGTGTGATTTGGGGATTTCTTAACATTTTTTTTCTTGAAGAAGTAAAGTGCCTTCCTTCATACTTTGAGAACCCTCGTCTTTTGTGTTAGGATTTATTTGAGAAGAGTTACTTCATCCAATTTTGCAGAACTCATTAAATGCACTAAATTTAACTTTTTCAAAATTTTCCAAGCGGTGGCCTCCAGGAGAGAATTCTCCTGTGTGTGGTGGAGGTGTATGTTTATTGTAGCTTTGTTTTCCCTGGCAGTGAGTTTCTGAGGAGTCATTTCCTTCAGGTCTGATACATCCCTGTTGTTTATATGAACTGTTTCCCAAGGTACAGGTAGATTGATTAGCTGGAGAAAGATCTGACCACGGTACANACAGGTTTTTGGCAGTCTGGAGCAAGACGGGATAGATAAGTGCAATTAAGATGTTGCTGTCCTAATCTACTTCGAATTGACTTTGCTTATTTGCTCTGAAAGTCCATGGGTTTTTTGGTAATTCTTTTGGCTGCAATTCTACTGAAATTCAATATTTAGCAAAGGATCTAATAGTACTTGTCAACATCAACACAGCTTGTGGTCTGCACACAGGTACTTAAATGGATTTTAGCACACAAGTCTCTTGAGGTCTCCACCAAGATCAGCAACTCCCAAAACTGCTGGGCTAGTGTGGCTCAGTTCATCTCAGTCTCTCAGAGTTTTGCTTAAATGTTCTCCATAAAGCATTGGTTGAACATAGCCCTGATCACAGGAGTCATGAGCCCATTCGGTGTGTGGTAGGAGCACCACTGTCCCCACTAAGGCTTCTCTCCTGCCACAGGCTCTTTCTTGCTGCTCAGCACCATCTAGGTATGAGGTACCAGCCAGCAGGCAAGCTAGGAGCAAGGTAGACATGAGCCAAAATGTTAAAATAATCAGGCCATCTATTTACATAAGCCTGTTGAGCATTTGAAAGAGGACTCCAAGTCTTTGTCCTTCATTTAAGGGCTCTCTGTACAAAGGCAGCAGCCTGATTGTGGCTAGTATGTTCCTCCAGTTGTAAGATTGAAGAAATTGATACCTGGGCTATCTGGTTCCATGATTTTTATCGAGTTAGCTGTCTTAAAGTGGATCTTTTTGCCAAGGGCTTCGCTCTACTCAGATGTAATTCACTGTTAATGTATACATATGTTATAGCATCCAGCTAATACTCTGGAATAGTCAGTTCTGGTGATGCAAATTTAGATATATACAAAAGCAGCTCTTGTGGCTTGTGTTGTCTACATAAAAAAATTGTATGTGTATTATTGGACATATTATTCTTGGCGTTTTGGCATGGATCGCTGCCTCCAGAAACATTTTGTGGGTTTTATATGCTTTTACACTGCTAAGCTGTATTATATTTCCTGTATTTGCATTGGCCGAAGTGGATTGAATTTAGCTAAAACCTTGGATTTTGTTCAGTTTGCTGGTGGAAATTTATTTTTATTGTATAACCAGATACATATAAAGTCTTGCAAAATGGAGGGTGTGGAGAACCATTTGCTTGTTTGCTTAGAGCATCCCAGGAAGAACAGAGTGTTACAGGGCTTTGAAATACCTTACTTCTAAAGCCATAAAAGTATTGAAAATTACAAGTGTTGTAAGGAAGATTTTTCCATTTAACTTGGGCTTGAAGTTTCTAAGAAACTCTAAAATGTTTGCCATTTGTTTGATAAATTCCAAACTAGGGTGAATCCAATGGTTTCTGCTGGTAAAGACACGTCAGTGTGTTTTGGTGGGATCCTGGTATCTGTGACTGTGAATCCCACTGGACCACAGAGAGGCAGGAGGGCTTGTTGGCTCAGAAGTTGAATGGATGGACTCCCTGTGGGATTCAGAGAAACGTTCAAACTGTACTGAAATTACTTGGGAGACTCATGGATCTGGGGTGAATGTTGTCTTTAAGGCCCTGGATGTGTTTTAGAGTCTGTGTTTTAGTGTCAGTTTTAATAAAGGAAATGTTACATAAAAAAAAACAAAAAAGAAAAGGAGAGAGAAAAAGATAGGACATATGAGGAAAATCCTACTCAAAACAAACAGAAATTTTAAAGAAGTGTTAAAAGATGTGGAAGATGTGGATACTTGGAAACTTAATGATGCCAGTGACTTTGAAGAAAAGTTTGAGTGTTTTGGTTTTGTCTTTAAATATATATTTATATTTTAAGGTTGCATGATTTGGGGATTTCTTAACATTTTTTTTTCTTGAGGAAGTAAAGTGCCTTCCTTCATACTTTGAGAACCCTCGTCTTTTGTGTTAGGATTTATTTGAGAAGAGTTACTTCATCCAATTTTGCAGAACTCATTAAATGCACTAAATTTAACTTTTTCAAAATTTTCCAAGCGGTGGCCTCCAGGAGAGAATTCTCCTGTGTGTGGTGGAGGTGTATGTTTATTGTAGCTTTGTTTTCCCTGGCAGTGAGTTTCTGAGGAGTCATTTCCTTCAGGTCTGATACATCCCTGTTGTTTATATGAACTGTTTCCCAAGGTACAGGTAGATTGATTAGCTGGAGAAAGATCTGACCACGGTACAAAAAGTAATTTTCTTATCTTAGAAAGATGTCATTGTTGTTCATTCCTAAGATACGTCAGCAGTACCGAGAGTACCTCTAGTAATGTTTGGAGATGGTCACGGCTGTTCTCAAAGGTCCAAATTGAAACTGAAACTGCAAAGATCTAAATCACTCAAAGATCACTAATGCAGTGATTTGGGGATTATTATTGTAATAATCCATAGTTCAGGCCTGCGCAGTAAATTCCTGCTGCTCTTTGGTTCAAATTGAGTCCAACTGTGTGAAAGATTCATGTCTGTCTATCTTTACTTTTAGCAAAATAAAAATATTTTATGCCTAACCTCTTGGTTGATGTGGAATCTCTCTTTCTGCTGGAAAAAGCTGGAATTTTACTGAACCTAGTCAAATTCATTTTTTGGTTCCTTGCATGTTCCTCACTGTCTCATGTTCAGGTCAACCTTCTGTAGTGTGTACTTGTTATGTAATTTTAAGCATAATAATTGGCAGACTAGTGCTGATTTATTTTTAGGATCGATTTAGTTCCACGTAAGAGTTTCACATCAGAGTTCAGCAGAGTTGGTCTCTATGTTGAAGATGAATTCTCTGTCGTTTACAAACAAACAGGTAATATTTGGGGGAAAGAAGAAGAAAAATGAGTATGCAGATTAGCACGAGCATGAGAACCAAGCTCAGGTGGACTGTGGTGACTTCGCAAGCTGAAGAGATGTAAAGAGCTATTGATTCTGAACCTCTGTCTCTGTGCTTTTGAATCTCTTTCACACTGTGATATGGAGATCATGCACTTTCTGAGTTCAGTATTCTTTCTGGTAGTAGAATAATGAATTATATAAAAGGTATTTTCCCTTTATTAGGTGCAAAATGAAAAAAAACCAAACCAAACCCCCCCCCAAGATCTAGTCTTCCTTCTGCAGTGTAGACTTGACTTCATCTGCTAAGGCAATGGAAGGGCTTTGGTTTTGGTATGGATTTTGTGGTTTGGTTGGTTGGGGTTTGTTTTTCAAATAGATGTTTTATCTGAAAGACTGTAAACCTTGTCAGAGGTATAAGTTAGTGTGGATGGAAGTTTTATTCATGAAGTCTGCATATCTCAAAAACTGGGTGATGAGTTATCACTGAAATATGCCTGTTCAGTATCGAAGATGCAATTGTCCTATATCCCAGATGCTTATTACAGGGGAAAAAAAATTATTTTACTTGAATAGACAAGACAACATTCCACTTTCCTCAGCCAAGACCAGGCAAAAAGCAAGACATTACATATATGACTTGTTCTCATGTTTTTTTCTTGCTCTGTAATCATCTTTTAATATTAAGATAGATGTGAATAAAAGTTGTGTTATTAAAATCATGGCTGTAGGCTGGCCCTCAACTGCTGATGGATTTATTAACCAATACATCTTTCTGTGCATGCTCACATGGTAGGTTATTAGACCACTAAGAAGAAATTATGCAGAAGGTGTTTGGTATCACAGTTTCAAAGACACCCATGTAAAGCACTTGTCCATCAAAATTAGCTACAGGCATTTAACGAGAACCACCCTAACGTGCAAATGTAACCCTTTGGATGAGTTCCCAGTGTTTTCCCAAATGCAATGCTAGGAGTTCTAGTGAGATAAGAGCAAAGAATAGAGAAGATACACGAAAATGGAATAATAGGAGATTTTTTGAACATATTCATTATTCTGGCTTCTGGTTTTTGTCTTTCTGTTATCTGTCATTATATGAGTCAAATCACTGAAAACATTTGGCCTGAGTTTCTAAGTAACATAAGTATCATGACTGTAAATGAACAAGGCCACCTGGAATGTGAAGAAATCTTTACTTACAGATGATGGTAATCTGCAGTTCCTCAGTTCAGCATAAATAAGTTTTGGGTTTATAGTTGATTTCATTAATTCTATATGCCAGAGTCACAGCATCATCTGGAATGTTCTCCATTAGTGGCATTTTATTAAACTAAATTATGAAGTTGAAAACGGTCATTTGAAATACTTAATAGGAACTGGACTTAAAAATGTGTGCATGAGTCCCTTTTTTTGCTTGTGCATGTGTGTGAGATGGAAAGAATGAGCCATCAAAAAAGGGAGAGCAAATGACTTCAGGAGCTCTGTCTCCTTTCAATGAATAGTAATTTAAATACAGGACCTCTTTAGGGGCTTTAGAAATGAGGCCACTGAATCTGTTTTGATCTGGATTCTTTCCAGACAACAAAAGGGTTAACTGCCTGGAAGAAGGTGGGCATTGCAGAGCACATTTTGCCTATGAGATAAAGATCATATGAAAATTTACATGTTAATGGAACATTTAAGGGAAAAAAATTGCTCTTTGTCAATTGATTGTATAAATATTTTATCTAGTGTAATATTAGAGGAAGGCAAGCGTGAAGGCATTCAGTTTGAATAGTTTTTGAGAGGAAAATTAGGACATTATTGTTGAAGAAATAATATAAAATAGGGAGTTACAAGCACTTGATCTAAACTGTAAAAACCTTTCATGCACTCTGGCAGAAAGAGCAGATTAAATCCATAATGAAATGGGTAACTTTAGGCCTGCATAAATTTCCAAGCGGTCTCAGTTTCCCAGGAATCTCTCTCTGCTAGATTAATGGCTAGCAGCCTGCCACATAATGAAGTAGTTTGCCTTGGCAATGTGCTCATGAATTTATTATGGTGTCCACAAGTGTGCTATATGGCCTAGACATCTTTATAAATCCTGGATTTAGAGCTGCAGCGATGAGCCATTTCGGTCCTAATGGTGAGGCTGATTTATCACTNTTTTCCCTTTATTAGGTGCAAAATGAAAAAAAACCAAACCAAACCCCCCCCCAAGATCTAGTCTTCCTTCTGCAGTGTAGACTTGACTTCATCTGCTAAGGCAATGGAAGGGCTTTGGTTTTGGTATGGATTTTGTGGTTTGGTTGGTTGGGGTTTGTTTTTCAAATAGATGTTTTATCTGAAAGACTGTAAACCTTGTCAGAGGTATAAGTTAGTGTGGATGGAAGTTTTATTCATGAAGTCTGCATATCTCAAAAACTGGGTGATGAGTTATCACTGAAATATGCCTGTTCAGTATCGAAGATGCAATTGTCCTATATCCCAGATGCTTATTACAGGGGAAAAGAACTAATTTACTTGAATAGACAAGACAACATTCCACTTTCCTCAGCCAAGACCAGGCAAAAAGCAAGACATTACATATATGACTTGTTCTCATGTTTTTTTCTTGCTCTGTAATCATCTTTTAATATTAAGATAGATGTGAATAAAAGTTGTGTTATTAAAATCATGGCTGTAGGCTGGCCCTCAACTGCTGATGGATTTATTAACCAATACATCTTTCTGTGCATGCTCACATGGTAGGTTATTAGACCACTAAGAAGAAATTATGCAGAAGGTGTTTGGTATCACAGAGACACCCATGTAAAGCACTTGTCCATCAAAATTAGCTACAGGCATTTAACGAGAACCACCCTAACGTGCAAATGTAACCCTTTGGATGAGTTCCCAGTGTTTTCCCAAATGCAATGCTAGGAGTTCTAGTGAGATAAGAGCAAAGAATAGAGAAGATACACGAAAATGGAATAATAGGAGATTTTTTGAACATATTCATTATTCTGGCTTCTGGTTTTTGTCTTTCTGTTATCTGTCATTATATGAGTCAAATCACTGAAAACATTTGGCCTGAGTTTCTAAGTAACATAAGTATCATGACTGTAAATGAACAAGGCCACCTGGAACGTGAAGAAATCTTTACTTACAGATGATGGTAATCTGCAGTTCCTCAGTTCAGCATAAATAAGTTTTGGGTTTATAGTTGATTTCATTAATTCTATATGCCAGAGTCACAGCATCATCTGGAATGTTCTCCATTAGTGGCATTTTATTAAACTAAATTATGAAGTTGAAAACGGTCATTTGAAATACTTAATAGGAATTGGACTTAAAATGTGTGCATGAGTCCCTTTTTTTGCTTGTGCATGTGTGTGAGATGGAAAGAATGAGCCATCAAAAAAGGGAGAGCAAATGACTTCAGGAGCTCTGTCTCCTTTCAATGAATAGTAATTTAAATACAGGACCTCTTTAGGGGCTTTAGAAATGAGGCCACTGAATCTGTTTTGATCTGGATTCTTTCCAGACAACAAAAGGGTTAACTGCCTGGAAGAAGGTGGGCATTGCAGAGCACATTTTGCCTATGAGATAAAGATCATATGAAAATTTACATGTTAATGGAACATTTAAGGGAAAAAAATTGCTCTTTGTCAATTGATTGTATAAATATTTTATCTAGTGTAATATTAGAGGAAGGCAAGCGTGAAGGCATTCAGTTTGAATAGTTTTTGAGAGGAAAATTAGGACATTATTGTTGAAGAAATAATATAAAATAGGGAGTTACAAGCACTTGATCTAAACTGTAAAAACCTTTCATGCACTCTGGCAGAAAGAGCAGATTAAATCCATAATGAAATGGGTAACTTTAGGCCTGCATAAATTTCCAAGCGGTCTCAGTTTCCCAGGAATCTCTCTCTGCTAGATTAATGGCTAGCAGCCTGCCACATAATGAAGTAGTTTGCCTTGGCAATGTGCTCATGAATTTATTATGGTGTCCACAAGTGTGCTATATGGCCTAGACATCTTTATAAATCCTGGATTTAGAGCTGCAGCGATGAGCCATTTCGGTCCTAATGGTGAGGCTGATTTATCACTGTGGTCCTTCAGTCCACCCTCCCACCCCCTCCCTGACAGTTATAAAAGGAAAATACAGGTCATATCATTGATGGAAATGAAATGTGAAGGTAATTAGATAATGCCAAATGGATATGGGAAAAGGTGCACTGCTGAAATTTTAAATATGTTGGTAATTTTTTCCTTGGAGCAATTATATCAGGTTGATTTATTTTTACAGTTTATAATCACTTAACTACCTGTGGCTGATTTTAACCAGAGCTTGTGCCTTTGGAGACAAGAAGTAGAGCTTTTCAGTCCGTGATTGTTTATTGTAAATTCATTTATCTCAAAATACCTAATTTATTATGCAATTTACGCAAGTCACAGCTCATTGCTGATGGGGAATAATGATTACCCATTTGGCTCCTTGTAAACTGTTCTCTATGGCTTTATAAAGTAATCAACAGTCAAAGCTGCAAGGATTTAAAGAATTCTCTATTTTGAANATTTACTTGAATAGACAAGACAACATTCCACTTTCCTCAGCCAAGACCAGGCAAAAAGCAAGACATTACATATATGACTTGTTCTCATGTTTTTTTCTTGCTCTGTAATCATCTTTTAATATTAAGATAGATGTGAATAAAAGTTGTGTTATTAAAATCATGGCTGTAGGCTGGCCCTCAACTGCTGATGGATTTATTAACCAATACATCTTTCTGTGCATGCTCACATGGTAGGTTATTAGACCACTAAGAAGAAATTATGCAGAAGGTGTTTGGTATCACAGTTTCAAAGACACCCATGTAAAGCACTTGTCCATCAAAATTAGCTACAGGCATTTAACGAGAACCACCCTAACGTGCAAATGTAACCCTTTGGATGAGTTCCCAGTGTTTTCCCAAATGCAATGCTAGGAGTTCTAGTGAGATAAGAGCAAAGAATAGAGAAGATACACGAAAATGGAATAATAGGAGATTTTTTGAACATATTCATTATTCTGGCTTCTGGTTTTTGTCTTTCTGTTATCTGTCATTATATGAGTCAAATCACTGAAAACATTTGGCCTGAGTTTCTAAGTAACATAAGTATCATGACTGTAAATGAACAAGGCCACCTGGAACGTGAAGAAATCTTTACTTACAGATGATGGTAATCTGCAGTTCCTCAGTTCAGCATAAATAAGTTTTGGGTTTATAGTTGATTTCATTAATTCTATATGCCAGAGTCACAGCATCATCTGGAATGTTCTTCATTAGCGGCATTTTATTAAACCAAATTATGAAGTTGAAAACGGTCATTTGAAATACTTAATAGGAACTGGACTTAAAAATGTGTGCATGAGTCCCTTTTTTTGCTTGTGCATGTGTGTGAGATGGAAAGAATGAGCCATCAAAAAAGGGAGAGCAAATGACTTCAGGAGCTCTGTCTCCTTTCAATGAATAGTAATTTAAATACAGGACCTCTTTAGGGGCTTTAGAAATGAGGCCACTGAATCTGTTTTGATCTGGATTCTTTCCAGACAACAAAAGGGTTAACTGCCTGGAAGAAGGTGGGCATTGCAGAGCACATTTTGCCTATGAGATAAAGATCATATGAAAATTTACATGTTAATGGAACATTTAAGGGAAAAAAATTGCTCTTTGTCAATTGATTGTATAAATATTTTATCTAGTGTAATATTAGAGGAAGGCAAGCGTGAAGGCATTCAGTTTGAATAGTTTTTGAGAGGAAAATTAGGACATTATTGTTGAAGAAATAATATAAAATAGGGAGTTACAAGCACTTGATCTAAACTGTAAAAACCTTTCATGCACTCTGGCAGAAAGAGCAGATTAAATCCATAATGAAATGGGTAACTTTAGGCCTGCATAAATTTCCAAGCGGTCTCAGTTTCCCAGGAATCTCTCTCTGCTAGATTAATGGCTAGCAGCCTGCCACATAATGAAGTAGTTTGCCTTGGCAATGTGCTCATGAATTTATTATGGTGTCCACAAGTGTGCTATATGGCCTAGACATCTTTATAAATCCTGGATTTAGAGCTGCAGCGATGAGCCATTTCGGTCCTAATGGTGAGGCTGATTTATCACTGTGGTCCTTCAGTCCACCCTCCCACCCCCTCCCTGACAGTTATAAAAGGAAAATACAGGTCATATCATTGATGGAAATGAAATGTGAAGGTAATTAGATAATGCCAAATGGATATGGGAAAAGGTGCACTGCTGAAATTTTAAATATGTTGGTAATTTTTTCCTTGGAGCAATTATATCAGGTTGATTTATTTTTACAGTTTATAATCACTTAACTACCTGTGGCTGATTTTAACCAGAGCTTGTGCCTTTGGAGACAAGAAGTAGAGCTTTTCAGTCCGTGATTGTTTATTGTAAATTCATTTATCTCAAAATACCTAATTTATTATGCAATTTACGCAAGTCACAGCTCATTGCTGATGGGGAATAATGATTACCCATTTGGCTCCTTGTAAACTGTTCTCTATGGCTTTATAAAGTAATCAACAGTCAAAGCTGCAAGGATTTAAAGAATTCTCTATTTTGAAACTGAAACCTCTTTTTTTTTTTTCTCTAAAAGTCACTGGAGAACTGTAGAATACAAAGCAAATTGTCTAGAGATGTTCGAAACCATTGCATGAGTAGTCCAGAAATTACTATATTGGATATTTATAACTCACATCTGTATTACAGAGGGATCAGGGCTTTTAATGGGAATTTGGACAATTCCAAAACAAACAGTAGAGTGTTTTAGCAACTAAGTTAGTGGAGCTTCGAAGGCAAAAATGCTGCTGTACTGTAATAGTGTGTTGTGGACCAGAAGAGATAGATCCACCCTGGGATTTTCAAAGGAACCTAAAGGAGTGAGTGGAGTGAGTGCTGCTGTTGAGAGCGCCGAGGCTTTTCCAGCAAATCTTGAGCTATTTTAAACTGAGACTTCCAACAGGTAGTTCGGTTCTCAGTCCTGAAGAGATGGCTCTCCTGAAGTGGCAATTGGTGATTTTTCTAATTTGTAATGTAGGGGAGGGTGACTAGCCAAGCTGGGTATCACAGGGTTATGAACTGTTTTTTTGATAGTGATAAATTATTTTGTTGTTTTGGGTTTGGTTTTTTTTGCTTTTTTTTCTAATGAAGAAGATAATGTGCAGTGCTAATGAGCTAGAGGCATAGACAGTTCGAGAAGTGTTATTTTGCTTTCTAGATGTTCAAGTTACCTTCATTTCAGACAGGATAAAAAGCTCCCTCCGGTCAGCAATGCAATTTTTGCTGTCGTCTGATTGTAGAACAAGAAGTATCTGTGGGAGTTGGGGGACAGTACGACCTCTTAACCATTTTTCTCAAAAAATTTCTTTTCTGCCTATTGATGATAATTTTTGTGATAATATTATAATATCTAATTATATGGAGTTGTACTTTAGTTTCCAGAAAATGCAGGGGAAAATCTGTGTTTGGGTTATGGATTTCTTTTTGTTGCTTGTAACTTTTCAGAAAGAAAACTGTAAATGCTTTACAACTGAAGATATTGTTATTTTCATCTCTGGGCAAGAGTGTAACTTTAGTTTGAAATGTGGTTTCCTTAAGGTGTCTTGGTATAAAAGATTAGAATATGAGAAAATAATTGTTGTGATGGTCTTCTGTAGCCATGGAGATTAGATTCCTAGTTTAAATGCTGGAAGTTTAGAATGACTTTAAAATAGGAGTTTTCAGGGTAGGATGAAAAACCTGAATATATAGGAACTCTTATCAAAATACCTCTCCCCCCTTTTAAAAGCAAAAAGGAAAAGAAAAGAATGGTTCTGCGTGTTTTGTTGTGTGAGTGAGTTACCTGGAAGTTCTCAGAATCAAACATCCAAGGCTAGAGGTAAGAATTCTGCACCTTCCTGGAGAAAACTTGATAGTGACGCATATTTTATTAAATACTTGTTTCGTCAGTTTCCAAACATTCACGGATCCCTTGGAGCTGGCTGGGGCTGGCAGTGTTCCATCTGCAGGCATACGTAGATCCCCACAATTACTTGTTCTTTGTCCATAAGTAAATTCTCACCTCTCAGGAACAGCCAGTTCTGGATCTTCATAAGTGCTGTTGGGTTTTGCATAAAATGAGTTGGTATCTACTGCAGACTAGCTAGTCACTGTGTGCCACGAACTGCTGGGTCCAATTCCATGGCCTCTGTTTTTATCTACATGTGTATTCTGATGTTATGCAGCCCTATTAAGTCCATTTTAGTTGATGCTTCTCAAGGAACGTATTACGTATCAGTTCTAAGGCAGTTAAATAACTTGAAGACATCTGCTGCTTGTATCTTAGTTTTTCAAGGACTGCTGTAATAATAGGAAGCCTAAAATTTCATTTAACTGAAGTTTAAGATTTAAAAGATAAGTACTGTTCAGTTGACTAATCAAATAGTCATAAAAGCTCTTTTCTGAACTATAATTACGTATTTTCAGCTCTGGGTATGATTTATTTTTTATTTTAATTGTCAGCCCTGCTACACCATGATGCTAATAGAAATGTTATTGCAGCCAATATGGGCTAAAATGATGTCTGATGATTATTAATGAGAGCAATAAGAAGGTATCTTCATATAAAGTCAGCATTAAAGGAGTAATTCATTTTACCTGATATAATTGGATTGTAGCATTTAAATAGCCTGGGACTTCCTCTTAATTGTGATTAGCTGTAGCTTCTTCCTTTTAGTACAGTATTTAACTCTTCCTCCACTACTACTTCTGTTTCTTTTATGAAGTAATTAAACATGGATTGCTCAGTGCCTTTTAATAAATATATCCAAGGATTTAGTACGTGTTAAACAGAATAATTGCCAGTTAGAAATACTTAGGCACAGTACCCATAGCTAGAGGTGTGAAGCTATCGCTTCCCTACAATATTTTATACAGCACAGCATTATACAAATGCGTCAATTATTGCTTTGGTTGTAAGAATCACAGCAGATTTCTTCGTTGAGAGTGACTGTAAAACTGAATTTTAAGACAATCAAATGAAAGGAGGGTAATTATCATCTTTGTTTTACCAAGGGATAAGCAGAATCCACAACAGCTTGTTTGGAACTGTGGTTGTTGAATGAGCTGGTCTGAGATGTCAGCGTGCTGATGATCCCTAAGCCCCTGTGTTCTCCATGTTATAGAACTTTTGGTGACTGCACAGCATGTTCTGGGAGGTGAATCTTGTTCTCCAGTACTGTCCTGTCCTACTGTCTCAGAAAAATTAAGTGTTGTAAGTGAGCTCAGTCTGACTGTGTTCTGCCCAGTTTCTCGTGGGTAACTTTAACTTGAAGATTCAGCCCTTTTTAAAAAACTTTGATTTATTTTGTCACCACAAAGGACATGACAGAGTGGGGGTGGGGAACACATTTGTGGCATCCCAGATCCACAGGTTTTAAGGATTTGAAACAAAACCTTTTTTTTCACGCTTCTATTAATTTAAGTAGGTTTTGAAGGGCTCTAATGATTCAGAATTTAAAAGGATGGTCACTTGGGAGCTGTGATATAAAAGTTAGCCTGTATTTATGACACTCTACTGTACAAAATGAGCATCTATCAGGAGAATAGTAATGCTGATACATAGTAGGGCTCTCTGAGGACAAGTTAGAATCGTTTATCCCTTACTGAGAAATGCACATATTTCTTACTTATGCCTACTAGTGCACCTAGAGAGACTCTCAGAGTCTGGTTGCTGCTGGTAGCTCCCAGCTAATATATATTGATTTACTTTTACTCTAGAGTACATGAGGATAGATAAGAATCTGCTGATCAGTCTTCCATATTCTTTATGTGTGCACCTCGCTTAACTCTTAAGATAGAGTGTAAGTAATTAATTTCTCCTCTTTTACAAACTCTGTGCTATTTTTCCATGTAAACGAGATATAATTTGAAAATATTTGGGTATATTTTCATGCCTATTACTTTGTATTCTGTGCAGTATTTTGACATGTGAGGGAAACAAATACTGATTGCTTGATGTCAGCAGTGGATGGAAGTGTCGCACTGTTGAGGACTCTTCTCTGATGTTTCCTTCCAAGATATCTTTTAGGGCACGTTATTTTGCCACCATGAAGTCTTTTGTGCCCGCGGCACAGACAAAGCAGTTGATTTCTCTAATGTAAATAATATCAATTCTGTTTGGAGTGAGGCTTCTCCAAGCTCCACTCTTCATGCCTTTGATATTTGTTATTGACAGGTGCATGAAACCTTTCCTATAGTCTCTGTCTGTGGCATAAATTGAGCTGGTGAGAGTTACGATTGTGGAGTGAGAATCCATCATTGTACACAAGCGCATGCTTCCTTCATCAACTATGCATGGTTTTGCATTCTCATGAAAAATAATTAATGGACTTCAAAAATATCCAGGAAAAATAATGGATGAATTTAGGCTACCAGTAATCTATTCCAAAGGCTATAATGTGTTAAAATGAACTGCAGAGTTAACAGAAACTTGTTATTTTAAGGCTGGCTCAAAAGGTCCAATAAACTAATGACATTTTTGCATCCCATGTAAGGAAAGAATGGATAGGCCTTAACACCAACCTGTGTTAGTTTTAAAGTAGAGATACTGTTCCTCAAAATTGAAATCAGCAGTTGATGAAAATTCATGTTTGTATAGTGTGTGAGTCCTTTTATATAACCAGGTACTTTGTGATTAGTGTTTCCAGAATTTGCAGTGAATTTGTCTTCCGTGCTTATGCTGTTGTTTGAAAGCAGGTAGAAGAGAACATTTAAGAAAAAAATAATAGAATATCCTGAGCTGGAAGGGATCCATGAGGAACAAAGTAGACAAAATGGGTTGTTTTAAGATAGAAGAATGAGTTTCTAAGTCCTCAGCTGATGTTAAATTTGAGAGTCCTCTTGGAGAGGTGGCACTGTGTGTCCTGCAGAGAGGACAGTTGTTTTGAAAGTGATGAGAAAAATCTAAGTGTGGAGCAGTTCAGTTTTCAGAAGTGAAAATTTGGTAAGTTAAATGGCAAACAATAAGAGCAATGTCACAGAATCACAGAATCACCAGGTTGGAAGAGACCCACTGGATCATCGAGTCCAACCACTCCCACAAAACACTAAACCATGTCCCTCAGGACCTCGTCCACCTGTAACTTAAACACCTCCAGGGAAGGCGAAAGGTGGATGTTAAAGAAAAAATGTCTAAGTAGTGTAGAGGTAAAAGGCCTTGGAAGAGTTTTTTTGTGTTTTTGATTTTTTGGTTGTTTTTACAGTCCACGTATTCTAGATGCCCCCTCTTTTTATACATCGCTTGGAGGATACTTTGATACCTGGTGTTTCTATCTTCTTTCTCAGAATGCACTTTTGAAATTAGAAGACTGCTGCTTGTTCATCTTGCTTTGTGTTATCCTTCATTGCAACACATCTTGCATTTAAAAACCTTTTTCTGAATTGGATGTGCTTTTAGGCAGCTTTGGTGGATTTTTGTCTCTGGGAAGCCAAACAAAGTTTTGCCATTGATTTAAGGGTTGGGTTTAATAAACAGCTACCAAATGAGTAGATTGTGACCTCTCAAGCTGTTTTAAACACACACCACAGAATTCTCTTTCCCCTAAATTGAAGACTGGAATCTATAATTTTTCTTGTGGCCTATTTTCACACCCTGAATAAAAAGGTAAAACTTTACATCATCCAAGAAAACATACTCTATGAAATATCACTTGTATAAAAAATAGATATTCTTCATCAGAATATAACTGTGTGTTTTCTCCCTTTCTGCCTTGTGTTTTGTCACACATGCACTGTATATTAACGTAGTGTTTCAAAAAATAATAGATTGTTTCTGCTTCATTTAGCCATGCATGTGTTATCTCATTTTACAAAGCTTATGCATGTCTTTTAATCTGCTATTAACATTTTCTTCAACTTTGCCCTTTCTCTGTTTTATCCCGCCAGTAGGCAAGGGAGGTTTGTTTATCCTGCTCCAATTCTGGGGTGTTTTCATCTTTAATTGTAGGTCAGGGAGCAGGGACCTCTCCGGCACTTTTGTTTTCCCCGGCTATGTAAATGTGAGCGTGCCGGCTGCACTGGTGGGACCTTCTTTCCCTTCAGGGTTACTTATGCAGCAGATGCATTGCCAATCCTCTTATTGTACCGATATTGATCCCACCTCCCCATAATGAACTGTAACAACAACTCTATTATTTGCAGGTACCCGATTGGCTGAGGATAATATGAAATTAGCTGGCGTGCATCGGGCCTGTCAGTATCGATTTCCCTACCCAGATTACTTGTTACAAAAGAATAGAGCTGTCTGCACCATAATTGAACAAGTTAACTCCTTGTCTCATAAAATGTAAGCCCATATTGATTGCCTACTGTAGTATGCAGAAGGAGGAAAGTTATAATGGTATTTAATCGCCATGGTGCTGAGAGGCCCTTTTTTTTTTTTTTTTTTTTCCTGAACCGAGTGACAGCTGCTGAGAAAAGGCTCGAGGCTTCCTTGCAAACAGAGAAAACAGCAGGATTTCTCCGAGTGATACATAATGAGGGGCTGTGGTGAATAAAGAGAGCTCCTCACTGCTCTTGCCTCACTTGTAGTGCTTTTGCCACTGCTAAATGCAGTAATTTTTTGTTTTAATTGCTTTGTAAATGAATGACAGGGGCATGTTATTATGAGGTAGTGAGGGGCACGGTTTAGAGATTGGTGGGAATGGTTGGACTTGATGATCCGGTGGGTCTCTTCCTACCTGGTGATTCTATGATTCTATGATTAGGTGCACATTGGTTGGTTTTCCTAGGACACTGTATGTCATCCTTTTAGGCATCGAGACATACAGCTCGAAATTCAAAGCTGAAGTTTTGTGAGTGTAGAGGGTCTCTGTCATGCAGTCAGGCCAGTTGTGAGAGGAAGAGGATGGCACATGGCATTCTGGGGAATGGTTGGGATTGTCCTGTCCTCAAAATGAGGTTGGATATGTGCGGGCTGAGAGCAGCTCACTGGAGAGACAGTGATAGCTGTCCTGTCCAGTTCTGCTGTAAGGCTGCTTGTTGTCTGAATTTGTAATAGCAGCTGCTTGTGTGCAGTGACATTTTAAGAACAAATTACTGTGAGTCCACCAAGTGTGTGTTTCATTAACAGCCTGTGTCACTTAAAGTGCGGTCTATGAGCAAGTGATGGAAGCTCTGTGTGCAGAGAGGAAAAAATGACTTCTCTCAGCGAGCTCTTTCCTGCGGGGTGGGACTGTGGTGGTTTCTAAGTGGAGACTGTGGCTGTGGAGTCTGAGATGTGCAAAGGCCTTATGAAAGATACATTGTTTTCAGGAACTGACTAGTCACTTGGCCTGCAAGATTTTGCTGTGCCATTGTTTGGTTTTGTAGTTTTCTTTGTAGTTTCCTGCTCATGCTCATCTATCCACATGCAGATGGCTTTCTGCCTCTTTATTTTTTGCTGTCTTTTCCATTCCCTCCTGTTCTGTTTCAGATTGTTTTGTTTCCAAAGATGTAAGAACTAAATACGAGGTCCAACACAAAAAATACTGAGCATCACCCTGTAGCTCAGGAACCAAGAATGGGAAGGGAGAGACAAAGAGAAGCTTAGAAACATGTTCTAACCCATCACAGTGAGTTAAGGCTCAACTCTATCACTTCACTCAATACGAGTGGATGCATGTTCAAATACAGGTGTTTTCTCAGCCTTGGTAGGAAAATGCTGGTGTGCAAGAGTGAACAGCAAGTTAACATCAAGGTTCTTGTGAAACTGAAGAAATTCATGATGGAAACTTTTCAGTTATTGTCTGAAGCGTATGGTGAAGAGATCCCAAAGATCCAGTCAGTGCTCAAAGGAACTCTTTTTTCTGATGGTAGAAGATAAGGAAGAAAAAGCAACAGAGATCCTGAACAACCTTTCAGAAAAATGATCTGCAGAATTCTTCTGAACATTGGCAGCATTGAAGGCAGGGGTGTGTCAACTCAGAGGGGAGCTATTTTGAAGGTGATCGTAGTTGATTTTCTTAAATTGTTAAAGCAGAGGAGTTACAGGTACATTCTTGGGGTTCGTTTTTTGTGTTGGACCTCATACAATACCTGAACCTGTTATGCTTTACTTGTCTCCCACTATGATATTATATTTATTCCTCCCTTCTTTAACTTGATAAATCTGACAGGTTTTCTTTGCTGCTCCCCTCATGGACCCCTAAGCATTTCTGGAATTGACTTAGCTGTTACTTTTCCAATAAATTCAAGGGAAGCAGCAGTTTGTCTTCACCTGCTTTCCATTCCATCATGCTTTCCCATCAGCTAGATTGGTTAGATTTTTCAGAAATGCCATGCAAGTTCCTCATCCTTCCCTTTCCAACCTTAATTTTTCATGACACAGAATTTATTAGATGGCGTTTAACAGGAATACAAATGTGTATATAAAGGCACGAGATTTGCTGGGATTTATTACATTTCACTTTTTCTCAAGCAGTAGGGGATGACAACATA
>WAAB01018609.1:240800-275800 GCA_013389865.1 Piaya cayana | reverse complement strand
AGTTGGCACGAAATTTTATTTTTCTGTAATTCAGCTTTGTCAAGAGAGGACTCAAAATAACAGTCAAATAATGCTTAATTCCCTGATGTGTTGGTACTTGATGATGTGCTTTTTGTCATATTTCTTCTGGGACTGCAGCCTTTTCAGTTGAAATCATTATTACTTTGGCTAAGGGTCAGCGAGGCTAAACAGCTGTTGATCTAATTATGGGTTTTGCTGAGAATTATTTCCAGTTGTCTCACCAGTTCAGGCCCATTCTGATTGCTGTTGCTACTCAGCTAAGCCAATATCCAAGTAAACCTCTGCAGGGGTCTGTAGGTAAATATTTCCACATGCATGTTCCTTGGCTAATCCTTATCCAGCAAGTCCTGCAAAATCTGTATATTTTCTTGAGAGATTTGTCTTTTGGAAGATGAGATAACGAGACGTATTTGCAGTAACATACAAAATGTAGTTGCATATAAAAAACGCCTTCTGTGATATAAATTAGCTCCCATGCTATCAAATGAATTTACAGCAAGGAAACCAAAGTGCTGTCTTCAAAGGCTTTGTATCTTTCATTTAGTTTTGTTAGTTGAACCTTCTGTTATAGAAGTAGAACATCTGAATGTATTTTCGGTGTTTTCGCAAACAAGGATTTTCTTTGAAAATAAATAATTGCGTGGAGGGTTTTATTTATTATAAGATCTGAGCAATGCCATGAAGATAGTGTCTCTCTTTTTTTCTCTTTTAGCACTTACATTGTTTTGTTTCTAAGGTTGATGTGCAGGGAAGAGAGGGATTGGGAAAGGAGAGGGAAGACAGTTAGTGCTTCCCTCATAAAATATACAATGAGCTGTGCGTACAGAAGTGTCTCCATGAATCTGTTTACGGCTCTTTTTTTGACTGACTGGTTAAATTACAGTTTCATTGTTCTAAAATCCCCAAGGACTTTTCCAGAGATGTTGTAACTAAAGCTGTGCTTGTTGCGAAGCTCTTCCTACCTGTCACTATCAGCTGAAAATACAACTAATTTACTTATTTTAGTTAACCTCTCAAGGAACAATGTAATTATCTTTTAAAAAGCAGAATTCTCGTTTGGGAAATAATATGGGATTTTCAGATATTTCTATCAGGCAAGCTTACAGTGGTTTATAGCAGGGATGGTGCCCAACAGTGCTGGCGTAGCCTTCGAGCTGTGTTGTGGTTAGGAAGCAGATACCAGAAAAAAAAGTGTAGAAAGAAAAGTTTCTTTTCTTTAAATTGTTCAGTGGAGTGTTTGGAGAGAGGTATCCCGCCAGGCAGCTGTGCAGGAATTTTCCTCCTCCCAGACAAAACCCTCTGCACCATTACAACAGTGCAAAGAGGACACTCCCAGAAAACGTGGCCCACTGAAGTGGCTGGCAGCCTGCATTGGCTCCGTTTGGGTAGTGACAGGGATTTGGGGTCTAACTGGTTTTGTCCTGCTGGGACTATAGGAGAAGGACTGTATTCTGAGCTGGTTTCCTTAGTGGCACACTAAAAATAATTTTTAATATATTAAAAAGAAAGAAAAATAGCAGTGCTGTCTGAGGTATACTGAGATTATATAAAGGGGTTTTGATATTCAGCTTCTTTCTGATGAGAGTTAGGTCCATCCTTGCTTTTTTCTGTGACTTCACTGTGTTCTTTCCGCGCATGTGCAATTGTAAGGACACATCACATCTAACAACTCACCTACACTACAAACCTGCTGGCTTTTATTTGTACAGTTGATCAATTATGGGAAATAAATTCTTAGAAAAGATTTTTTTTTCAAAGCAGAAAAACAAAGTTCTGTTGTATCTCTTGTCCCGTGACTGCACGAATCTCACACATGTATTAATTATTTTGGTGCCAATGGGGCCTTGCAGCACATCTGCAACTTCAGGACATTAAACACCTGGCATTGCTGACTGGTTTGCACTCACACAGCAAATTCTGGGGTAGGAAAGCCTCATGGAGAGTCTTCTGTCCTGTCTTGGTCCTTTCACTTCTGTTAAAATAACCACAGAGTGGTTATTATGTTTTATTGGCAGTGGAGAGATGCCTCCTTAAGGTTACTTTGAATTTGTGCTGTTCAGGACTACTTAAAAATAAAACTGATAAATCTTCAGTGCCGTTATTATAGAATTATGACTGATACCTCTCTCAGAGAGTTTCCTGGGAATATAAGGAAATGCTGTGGGCCTTGTGCAGTGCAGTATCAGCATTTGTTTGATGTATTTTTCAAGCATTGTTTGGTTTCAGGCACAATGACGGGGTTTATTTCTTTAAAAGACCCAGAACAGCAACAATTGTCTTTGGACAGAAGGTAGAACTTCACTAATTCATAGTAATGACTTGTTTTATGATAATACTCTATAATGTGCAAGTAAATGACAGTAGTATATTTTGTGAAAATAATGAAGTCTTAGCGGTGTGAGATCACTTTACAGCTCGCTGCTATTAAATCTTTGCTGAGAAGTAGGGAGGTGTCTATATTTTTGTACAAAATCATAAAGTTGGGTGGTGAAATGTAGTTTATTAATCAATCTGAAGGAGAAAAACTGTGCTCCCTCATCCACTTCACAATTCTCCATTAACAGATTTCCCCATCCCCGGCAGTCTCTGGGTAGCAATTCCTCTGAAGATGAGACAGGGATCTGGGAACCCTGCCACATACCACCTCACACTGAGGTGTGAGATTTCTAAAATCTTCACTTTAGTAACTTGCTTAATGGCTAATTTTCTTATGAAGAAAATAATACTGCAATGTGATGTTAATTGGGTGAGAATGCCTCCCGCTGGTGAAGGCAAGGGCTGAAGACCAGGCACTGCAAGAATTCAGCAGTAACGATGACTTGAGTGGCTCATAGAATGCTGCTTTGTGTTAAGTGGAGAAGTTTTTGATGTGCTTCTGGGCAGACTGGAGTGTTCATTTCCTGGGAAACACTCACACTGGTTGAGAGCCACTGGAATGGAGGGAAATGCAGTTTGCTGCCCACCAGGTCAGTGAGTTATTACATCCTCTAGCCTCTGTTGTCTTACAACACAGACAGCGGGATCTACAGCACGCGGTGAGACCATCTTTAAAAGCTTGACCAACATCTAAGTGCTTGCTTCTCATTGGTAGGCTCAGCAGTGGCAAGGCAGATGAGATCTGGGAGCAAAATATTTACCTGTGCAAAGCTAAATCGTGACCTGACATCATCTGAGTGGAGGACAGCAAGCACTGGGGGGGCCGGCAGTGGCAGCACATTAGTTGGTAGCTTTGCCCCAGCCCCTGACACAAAGACATTGCGATAATTGCAGATTAGCAGTGAAAACTATGGGTATAGCAAATTGCATTTGTAAAAACAGAGTGATGTTGAAAATGAAAACATCTTAAGTATTTTCTTTCATTTACGTGCTTATTCCCACACAAAGCTGTTTCTTGGTGGTCTCATGCGTGGTTGTGGTGAAAATCGTGGACTGGGATTTTTTTCCTTTCTCCATAGTTAAAGCTATCAGCTTTTTGTAATGGGAACCCAGTAACTCTGTGATCATCCCTTCTCTTCAAATTTGACTGTATTCTGCACTCACTTCCCCAAGTCTTTGAAGATTTTTTGGCATCCCTTGTTCATAGGCTGCATGTTAGGGTCAAGCTTTTGAGTCTCCTAATCACTCGGTTCTGGCATAGTCCCGTTGCCACTAAAGCCTCTTTTCATGCCTATTTAATGCCTCAGAAGTGCTTTCAAGTGGTCTTTGATAAATCATAGTAAGTGTTATTCCAGTCGCTCAATAGCAGTACCTGCTAGAGTCTTTTTTAGCTCCCAAGGCAGCCGTTCCCTCTTGCCTTATTTTACCAGTGACAGTAATTCATTCCACTTGAGCTGACTAGCTTATTTCACATTTATTTGCACATTATGAGCAGTGTCATTCTACTTACCCTCCAGACAGTAAATGGTTTGAAAAATGCAACTGTAACAAATATTAGGCGTGGGGAAGGGAATGGGAAAATGGAACCTTTTGCGTTTGGAGCCCAAATAAAAACATAATGAATAAATAATATTTTGAAATTATCTCAATCATCGAGTGTATGCAAAATCAAAGGTGCTGCATAAACTTGCATTATCCCTTTGAGAATACATTTCTCTTTCCCACCAGCTAGTTTGGCTTCCCTAGTGTGGAGTTAAATAAAATATTACCCATCAGGTCAGGAAAATAATTAGTCCGGCATTATTGCCTCCTTCCTAAGCAATCAAACTTGACCCATATGTATTATGCATGTTTGCACCCTGCACATCTGAGAAGTGGGATCTATATAAACAGATGAATTTGGGCTCAGTGTTTGCATTCCAAGACTGCACTCCTACTCCCCTCACAGAGAAGGCAAGTTGAAAAATTATTGGAGCAAAAGCAAGTAATTTTTTGGTGTCCTGTAGTAATTCCTTTCAAGCAATCTTTTGGTGGCTGTGGCAAGTAGTTAGAAAATTGCCATAATTTAATACGAAGACAAGTTTTCCCCTTGCACGTGATGAATTGCAGAAGTACAAATAACAATGATGCTCTCAGCAATTTAGAAATGTGTTGTGCTTAGCCCTTGTAATGGAGACAGACATGAGAACCTCAGATAGGAGGGAAATAAGTTCACTGTCTTCTAGAGATCAGAATGTTTCTGGGAGAAATCAGGATGGTCTCGTGCAGTTCTTAAGATCCCGGTTCTAGGAGTCAATGAAAATGCAAAATTTTTCATTTTCATTCATTAAAAATAAAATTTCTAGCACTAGTAGCTTCCAAAACCACTTAAGGAGTTCAAAATTTTTATTAAGTGGATTTGGTTATGGCAGTGTTGTATTTTGGTTAACGGAGCCCGGCCTATCTCATTGTCTCCAAGTGTTGCAGTATTATTCTATAGCAAATACAAGCCATTCAAAAGGAGGGCTGAAAAGAGAATGATGGAGGCACAGGGAAGTCACTGTTCAACATTGAGCTCAACACTGAGCTCAGGAGGCTGAAACATTTCAGTGGAAGTTTTCCTCTTAAGGTGTGAGCCATGTTTCCTCCAGCTATCTCAAGCTGTCTTTGTCTTAGCAGATCAAGTGTTAAATGTTTTGCATATAAAGCATGATCAGAGTAAGACTCCTAAATGTTTCTGTACTCTTTTGTCAGAACTGACCAATAATTTATAGCAGTACTGTTGTAAAGTCATTTTTTTTGAGGGGAGAAAGAGCTCTGACTACGAGGATGTGTTGAAAGCTTAAAGAAAGAAATTGAAAATATCCTTTACCTAAGTCTATAAATTACAGCAACCTGTAGTTTTGTCTCTAATGAGTACAGCCAAAGCAGAAATCACTGGTTCCAACTTCCCATTTGTGTTTCCAACTTTATTTTCATACCAATAATGATATTCATAATAACATGAAGGTAATAACTGCAGAGAAAGTTAGGAAGACCCAAAAGCCTGTCTTTGAAATTTTCATTTCCAGTAGGCAGGGTGATGATGCTAAGCCTGATTATACTCCCTTCAAGAACTTTGCTAGTTACTGGTTGTATTGGTAATTGGTGAATTGCTCTTGTGGCTGGAGCATGTTCTTTTCAGTTAAAGAATTTCAGGAATAGTTCCTTTGTAGTTGTATAATAGTTAAAAGGGGCTGTATGTTTGAATTGGGTAAGATTTATGACTTGTGCATCTTCTGTCCTGTGTTTTCAAAAAGAAAACAGAATTATGTATTAATTGGACACAGATGTTTTATAAAAAAAAAGAAGTCTCTAATGAAAGTCTGCAATGCCTTGTCTTGTCTTAGCCTAGCACAGTACATCTGTTGTGGTTCATACAGAACCTGAAAAGCAGTAAACAAGCTGTGTTCTGGGCTTGCCTGCACAGCCAACAAGACTTGCTCCTCTTCCCCCATCTGCTGCAGACCACTTGCTTGCATGACTTTGAGCAAGTTCTGCAGCTTCGCCTCCGCTTTGTGCACGGTGAGGGAAGGCATGTTGTACACCCTGAGAAAGCAAAGGTCTAAAGGGAAATGTTCCTTAGAATTGTGATGGGCCACTTTGACAGGAATGAAGCAGGATGAGATGACATCTGCAAATAAATGCCTAAAATCTATATTGGATGCAATTATATTTCCAGGAGTTGAGTTGTTAAATGCTAGGCAAATGGGTATGAGCTAGGAAAAAAGCAGGGTTTGGTTCATTCAAATCATTTAAGCACCTTGGAAATACCTGTATTTAGGGAGAAGTAGGAATTATGAACACCAAGTGTCTCTGCTTGCTCTTTGTAAGCGATAACAGCAGGGCATGGTGGGTGATGATTGCAGACTGCAGTCTGTTTCCTTGAAGTCTGCGTATGCCAGTGCTTCATTTCCTTCACACTCTCCTATCTGAGACAAAATTGTCCTTGATGTTTATCTGTGGTGTGGTGATTATTGCTGGACCTGCGTGTTTTGGTGTCGTTGTGTATCTTGGGGTGTATGTTAACGGTGTGGAATCCACAAGCCAATGTAACTGAAAGGACACACACTGGAGCAAAAGTCTTTTCCAGCCTTGGGAGAGGCTCGACTTCACTTTCATAAATCCTTCACTGTGGCACGCAAGCTTCTTGACTGTCATTAAGTGTGCTGTGTTTCGGCATGTGCACTAAGAAGCGCGCACAAATATATGAAATATTTCTTTTGTCTGTTTCCCATATGGTTTAATTTTTCACAGCTCTGTAAAATCTCATCTGCAAATTCTGGTTTTATATAGTTGATTTCATGTTAAAAGCAGAATTTTGAATAATTGTTAAGAAAATTCTTTCCTAGTCGTTTTTAAGACAAAATCTTTGGTTGTTAATGACAGCACAGGGAGCTGTTATGGCTCTTGGTTTTGAAAGTATCTTTAGAAACTTTTTCCTGTTAATGGTTTATACTTTAAAATCAGAGGGAATGGTTGTTACATCTTTTTTAATAGTTAGTTTGTTTTGCTGTTTTCCGATTCCTGTCTCTGAAGTGTTTATTCTCATACAGAAGTTATAGCAGCTGTTACAAACCCTATGAACCTATTGAAGCTGTAATTTAGCTCCTAATCCCAGTCCTCTTCTCTAATCTTACTTACATATCACTGTGCAGTTTGTACTCCATTTGTTATTTCAAATATAATTGACTATGGACATCTTTTGAACTCCATAATCACTATCATGCCAGCGTTTCACTAGGTAACTTAGTATTACATCTGTCTCCTGAGCCACAGCATCAGCCATACACATCTAGATTTAAAGTTTTTCTTTGTTTGAACTTTTTTTTTTCCCCTAACGCAGTTCAGCGCTGTTGGTCTCTTGTTTCTCTGAAGCTCAAAGTCAGCAGGTTGAGACGGTGGCTCAATCCATAGGAAAAAGAGTGACAGATACAAACACAAAAAATAATTAGCTTCTTGTTTGCTGTTTCCAAATGTAATACCACACTTCAAACAAGACGTTGCTATTCCATAGATCACAGTGATTGAGTGCAGATTAAATTGTTGTTTTATTATTTATCTACGGTAGGTCCCTGTATGAGCCGAACTCCAAGCATTGAAAAGAAATCCTTGCTGTGAGTGTTGTACATGCTAAAGATAGAGAAGGAGACAGATGCAGGAGAAAAGGGAAATGAGGAGGATAGGCAATTTTTATGTAGGTTAATGTAATGAGCATGGCAGAATTGCTTTTGCAAAGGATTTGAAATATGGAAGGAGTGAGAACCTGTCCAGTGCATTCAGGTGAGTCACATCTGTGACTGTGGCTCTTATTCTGTGGTTGTAGCTTTCAATACTTCAGGCACAGAAATGATGAGGGGAGAATCTGACAAATGAGCAGACAACTGGGTCTTGAATAGAGATGTAGATTAAATCCTGCTCTGCAGAAAATACATTTGTGAGGGAGAGCAAGAGATTCATGAGGATGTAGACGGTGAGGGTGCAGTCTCTCATCAGTGCCCCTCAAAGATACACTAATGCTCTCTGCTTTTTCTTTCATGCTGTTTTTTTCCCGAATACATCCTTACCCTTCATCTGCCACTTTGCATAGATCCTTATTCTCCCATCCAAACTCTGATGCCAGCACTTCTCCATTTGTTCGGTGTATTGTTATTATGAAACACTTCTTTTACTATAAAATAAGTGAAGAAATATGGGAAGACTTAGGAATGAATAGGTTTGTTCTTGCAAAGTGCATCACTCTGAAATACAAATATCCGTTGTCTGTAAAACCAGATAAGCAAAGACTGTGCTGTGAAGGGATGACTGCAGAAATTTTCTTGATTTTTCCAAGTTTGGTTCATTGGGATTTTTGAAATCCCAAAGCCTAATGGAAATGTTTTGAAGAATAAAGATTTTTTTTGTATGCATGTATGAACATACGTTCCAAATGCAACACACCCCAAAATATTATTCTTGTACAGTGTATTTCCCTGTGACATCTCTTTTACAGACCTCAATGGAAACCTCCTTGGAATTCAACTGAGACAATTCTTTTTTCAAATGAATATTAGATTTTTTTGATTTCTATTGACTATAATTAAGTAATGAAAAATGTAGGGGAATGTCATGCCTGATTTATTTTCATATTTCTTTTTTCTTTCTCCTTTTTTTGTTTTCCGATCTAACTGCTTTTAGGCCCTTTATAATTGTATTATCAGAGTGGTTCAAGACAATGGTGAAAGATGACAAAGAGGGAAAGGAATGTTCAAAATCTAAGTGCGTAAATAGGTTTTCTGGGTAACACCACAAAGGCTCTATTGTGCTATTCTGAAGAGGCAGAAAGGATACGTGCCCACCCTCTACCAGAAAATGCTCCAGACTTTTCTGCAGGTCACTTGCTGGTGTAATAAAAACTCTGAAAATATTCATGGGTACAAAAATGTTACTTGTAATGTGCTGCTACGTTTGTTCCACTCATAATTCAAATAATTGCCTTAGGTAATATTTGCATATTGGTCTGGTCAGACAGCATTATCTGCCTCCTGCAAAGTACTTCTGGCCCAAGAGAAAGCATTCCTGCTGCGTTTGTTGTGGGCTGCGACAATCGGATGTTGATAGCTGCTCTTGAACTGCGTGGTGGTTTCTCAAGGTCAATATAAATATTGGGCTGTGGGTGGGGGAGCGGAAGACCACCGACCTCATTTTGCTTGTGGCTTCATCTCAGTTCAGAACTCTCCTGATGCATTATCTGAGTGATTTTCTTTGGGAAAAAATATATTAATGCTCTCTTATTCAGTGCTGTTCTATTACCTATTCATCAAAAATATTGCTTTTGTGCATTTTTCATTATAAGATTCAACATTACCAATGTTAATAAAGAGAAAACTCCTTTTCTTTTCTTAGAAAAAGAATATGTAAAGACATTGTCTCTTTGATGTTTCTAAGCCAATACAATATGTATTTGAATGAGGATAAAAGTCATTCTTTTAACAGAAGATCATCCAAGTCATTTCTGATGAAACTCAAGAGAAACTTCTTTTTTTTTTTTTCTTTAGAGATTCTTAGAAATCAAGATTAAAAAAGGGAGGAGCACCTCCTTAGGAGTAACAACTAATGGAAGTAAGTCATATATTTGATGGTATTTGTCAGGCTGCTGTTTCTTGCAGGCCTATGGTGACCTCAACCTCCGTCACTGGGCTGTTCCACAGTAGGTGCCCTTCGTTCAAAGGGGTGAGACCTTATCACAGGCAGATAATTCGTGTGAAGCTATCATGAACAGTGAGTAGACAGCAGGCTGGATTTTGAGAGAACCTCCGAAAATTTCTCGTGCTGCCAGGGAAGCTCATGTCACTGGCTGGTTTCCTCATATGGGAATTTTTACTGTGGATTTTCCACTGAGAATTGGGCAATACATGGCTTTCTGTTTAAAAGCTGCTATAAATTCGCAGCTAACAAATTTTATGAGACCTATGAAGCCTTGAGACTAGGATGTTTCTTGAATATTGTCACAGCTCACTACTGTCTGGCTGACTGCCTGCGTACAGGCATAGGACAGTGTGGTAACTCTCCTTTATTGAATTATCAACTTCTGAGTTTGCAGAAGGTCTGCGCTGAAGGCAGCATAAAGGGACTTGACACTTCCTCCACTGACTGTCTGTCCTCTGAACATCCACTTGGAGTTTGATCTTTTGGCCATGAGAGTCCTTCATACAGTAGAGTGAAAAAGTTTCCTTAGACTCCAGTGGACTCGTCTAACAGGAGAGAGGCGACTCAAGTGGAATTACTGCTGTTGTACCAGTATGTGCTCCTGTTCAGGTGCTACCCTGTCTGTGGACAAAGAGCAGTGTCTCAAGTTGTTCCCTTACTCTGCGCTGTTCAAGAAGGCGGATCTATGCTGTGTTAGACTGTCTTCCTAGGAGCACTGCAGTGCTGTCTCTGAAATTTAGATGGATTTAGATTCCAGCTGTAGCAAGAGAGTTGGGGCTTCTACCAGCTGTCAGGGTGCATGGGGACAACGATGGAGGAATCAATATGGTAAAACTGGTTTTGCAGGGCTGCTGCTTTGCTTTGTTGCTGCTGGGTTTGAGGTTTTTCTTAAGTTCAAAATGAACTTATGAAAATGGATGTATTGTTATCAGGAGAATAAAATTCTGTTCTCTTGGTACAGATATGTTTTCTAAGGTAAACTAGACATCAGTGGCCAGACATAATAACCTCTTTCCTCATATCCCCATTTCACAGCAAGTTGAATGTGTTTCCTTGGCTCACAAAGCCTGTGGTATGAAACTTGAATGAAGTGAAACAGAGTCCCAGAAGCTACGGTGTTTGCAGGCTGGCTTTGCAGCCTTACGGGGTGGCATGCAGACTCCTTTGTTGCCAGTGTGTTGCTTTCAAACTCTGACCTTTAACAAATTGTCAGCTTCTTCAAGAAGCCTCTGTATCGACAGAATTATTGCTAAATCAGAAAGTGGTCTGACCACCCTGCCCCAGTGGCTAAGGGTAGACGTGTGTTTGGACTCCTCAGGACTGTTTGCAGCAGGTGGTGTTTCTGGGAGTGTAGCTGAAGGGGTAGGTCTAAAACTGAGTTAAACCATCCCTTACCTGCTGGTATCCCTGAAACAAAAAACCCACTTAAAATATTGTATGTAAATAATTATTAAAAAAATTAATAATAATAAGCAGGGACATGTGTTACAAGTCACTTGAAATGCCATTGGAGATCATTTCCCTTCCATCTCAAACAAGAAGGATGTTGAGGCTCTGGAGCGAGTCCAGAGAAGAGCAACGAAGCTGGGGAAGGGGCTGGAGAAGAAGAGGAGCGGCTGAGANAGATGCTGAGGGACATGGTTTAGTGATTGATGGGAATGGTTGGACTCAATGATCCGGTGGGTCTCTTTCAACCTGCTTGTTCTATGGTTCTATGGTTTGTTGCTGTGGTACCATAGACCCCCAGGCTGCTGTGTGAGGTTGTGTTGCTCCAGGGGTATTTTCAGGTAGGATATTTTGCTCAGCACATCTCTTCCTGAAAAGCAGAAATTGCACTGTGAGCTGAGCGAGCATCAGTGTGGAGAGTATCAGTGCCTCTCCTGATGGCAGGACTGAGGAGGAGCACAATTGGGAGGCTGTTCAGGGCCAGCACCTTGTGCTCTGCCTTTTAAAGGTGGAGAGAGACAGACAAGCATCCAGACCAGAAACACCCTGTAAGAAGGCAAATTATGCAGAGACATGATGGGGACTGTCATTCTCCTGTTACCTCCTGCAGACACGCACCAGTAGATAGGGTGTCAAGACCTGAATGCTACTGTAATTTTTCAGCCTTTTCAGACTGACCTGGCAATGTTAAATATTGTTCTTGTTATAAGTACATAATGATTCTACTATCATAAAAAACCTCATTTCATTCCATATATCTAAACACGCATGAACACCGGATTAAAAAATATCTGTAGAAGGAAGATGGGATCTCTCTTATTTTTAAAACAACCCCTTACATTTGGACAATGCCAGGCAAGCAGTCACCATTTGGAGAGACTGAGATGCAAAACTTGATTGCTCTGAATATTTATCTAGAAGATATATTGCTGCAGCTCTGATGAGAAACAACTTGCTATTCTGCATCTTGCATAAATCAAACATGCTTGCCATTTGCTAAATTATTACATTATAAACCATGTTGTAATTACAAAACTTTAGTTGTTCCATTTATGATCTCTATGGTTTATTGCATTATTGGTTGGACTTGAAAGCTGAGACTTTGAATTTATGAAGTCCACTAAAATATTATATTCCCCATCCCTTTCTCAAGCTGATCAAATGACAAAATCAATTGCTGGGGCAATGCCAATGGTATTAGGATCAATAGGACTGTGAAATTTATTGTACATTTTTGTTGCTGTATAAAATTAGATTGCAGAGTTTATGAATGTTTATTCTTCTAAGCACTGGATTTCTGGTTTGTCTGAAACATACATTACAGTGGTTAAATCTTTGCCTGTTATATAAACATTTCACCAGCAATAGTTTAAATGTATTCTCTTTAGAAAAATATTAATAGATCTGTGGTTCTTGTAAGTATCATCCAAATTTTCATAGATACTGGATCTTTTTCAGGCCCAAATTGACTTTGCATCGTGCGTACTTAAATGTTTTGCTCAGTTTGGGCCATGTGAAGAAAACAAAAGCTAATAGAAACGTTCTTGATAATTTTTCTGGAGTTGGGCATGTTCTTATGCAATTTGAATCAGGGAAACTCTTGCTTTTCTCGCCCATCTGCTTCAGATGGTTTAGGCGTTGTATAGTGAGATTTATTTTGATAATTACTTCAGCCAGCTTGCTTGAACTTTGGAAAAGAGATGCTTAGATTCCATCCTCGACTTCATGCCAAGTGGCCAAAATTCCAGGAATATTTGTCTTTGGTTATAATCATAGTGTTGAGTGAGTGCTCATTGTGCGAGGCCGCAAAGGAAGTGTACAAAAGCAATAATAGGAGAACGAATCTAAATGTGATATTAGGGACAATACAAACTTCTCTTTAACAGTTGCTAAATATGTACAAAGGAAGTGATTTTTCAAAAATGTGCGCAGTGCTTTCATTGACTGAAGAAGTGCTAATTCATCATGAAGGGAGATGATAATTCTATAACCAGCTTTAGTAGAGAAGGCTCAGAAAATCTATGTATCGGGTCTGCGTATGTTTGGAAGAACTGTGGATCCTGGTTATTTACATTTGCTGCACAGCTCGGGGGGTCGATATTCAAGAGGTATGTTTTAATCCTCGACTGGCACATAACCCCAGGCAAGGCAATTCAAATCACTCTGAAAAACAAAGATAAACACGCAGCTTCCATTATAGAGCTTCTCGCCAAAGATAACAAAAAAAAAACCCAATACACAGAAAACGGATGTTACAAACTCTTGATCAGAATTGCTGGTGAGGTACCTTATGTGGTTTTGAGTTTTCTGGTGTGTCCCCTTTTTTTCCCCTCTGTTAGTCTGTGTAGGAAAACTGTAGTGGTAGAAGAATGCTCCACTTAAAGTTTTCATTTTAACAGTCACAAAATATTGAACCTTAATTAAGCCAAAAATTTAAACATCTACTGCAGGCCAACCTTAATGAGAGGAAGAGGAAGGACATGATTGTGCTGTGCTCAGTTAAAATAGCCAGCATCATCTATATCTTAATATTCTGGAGTTTATAAACCTCTTTTTGGAAAGACAGAAGCAAAGAGACTCTCCAGGAGAGTGGAACAGGTGTGACTATACTCAAAATATTGTGAAAGGAATATACTAAGAAAATATTTTTCTTCTCCGCTTTGCTATTAATTTCAGGTGTTCTGCTTCAACAAGAGTAGGTGTAGGTAGCTTATTCAGAATGTGGTTTTCAGGCTAGCAATGCCCCTTTCATGGAAATACATTTAAAGTGCATAAAACTAGCAATATCTGTCCTCACCAACTGTAGAATAAAGAAAGCACTTTTTTTCCACTAGACTATCAAACTTTTGTTAGAGGCTACAGGGACCTAAATATATTATTTCAGCCAGAAGAGAACTTTAATTTTTCCACTCACGTAATAAAAAATTTGGTGAAGTGTAGATCTGAAGTAACTTTTGTTGAAGTCAGGTTCGGTTATATAAAATGGACGCACAGATGGACAAATGCACGTGAACTCTGCAGTCTGCAGGTTTCTCAGCCCTCTGGGAGGGAGCTCGTGAGCTTGTCCTGATGCTGTGACATGGCCAGGTCAGCAGCAGCGTCTTGTGGGATGGCAGTCGGCCAGGTGGACTTGGGGAAACCCAAGCAAACCTCCTGGAGATGCTTTAGGAAGAAAGCTATCTCAGCAGAATGTTTCAGTTTTGACAAACTATTAAGTGCTGCACTGCCATTTAGCTCTCTTCCAGACTTAGATGTGTATTTGCACATCCATCCCCTTACAGGGAGGGGAAGAATTAAATGTTTTCTCCTGTTTCAGCTATAAACCAGCAAAAAGACCATTCTGTCCCCATTGCTTTACCTTCAGACTTCAACTTCCACACTGAAATGTAAGAGGAAAGATGTAAATATTTCCCTTAGCTCCAGCTAGTGGAGAACAAGGTGTAGGCTACTGTTTTCTTCAAACAAATGCATCATTGCTTTGTGGAATTGGATTAGGGGCTGGTAAACATTGGTGGGATTGGTGGTTTTAATTTTTTTTCCTTTCACTGAGAGCCCTTTGCCCAAAGCCTAGTGGTTGAGGCAATTTGTCAGCTCAGTAGAGGTATATTAAGCAATCTCATTCACTTTCTTATCTGCTATGTAGACTTAAATATGACTCCAAGAGTAAGAGGAGACACACTGTTCAGGAAACTGTAGGCAGTGAGTATCCTATTCATGGTCAGTTTTAAGCACAGCAATGAGTTTTATAGTTGCTTGGGTTTCCAGGTGGGTTTCAGCCTGTGTAGGGTAGGCTGATCTTTGACAGGGAAAAGTTTATCGGTTGTCAATGAGAGAATGTGTTTAACTTCTTACTGAGCTCTAGGGAGGAAGGATGGGACAGTGACCACGGCAATCGCTTCATGTAGAAACCCAGCATGACTTCTCCACAGACATCCCATGTGCTTTTAGATAAGCCTGTCTGCCATGATCCCAGCTACCAACAAGAGTTTGGAGGTCTTGTTTTTCTTCCCTGTTAAAACTGAGCTAATATTCTTTACAAATGTCTCATGACTGCTTAAGAATTCCAAGTCTTTCTAATACTTCAATAATTTAAAGCAGTTAAGCTTCCCAGAGTCTTGTCTCTCTCATAAGGTTTAAAACTTCTTCCTTTCGTGGTGTTGACCTGAAGACGAATGTGTATATTTTCATTTTAGTTAAAAAATAAAGTCATTGAGCAAGAGGGGAAAGGAAAGGTGGATAGAAGCTGTATTATTTTTTTTTTTACTTTGTGTGAAAAATCTTTTAATGTAGCTCTAAGAACCTTAATCTATAAAAACTTTTCACAGCTCCTTGGTGCATCTTTACAGTTAACATGCTTAGTTATAGGTATGTAAATATAAATAGAAGTTGAATTGGATGGAGAAAAATATGCTTCTGCTACTAGCTGTGACAGTAACATAAACAGACAATGTTAAGATATTTTGTTTTGGTCTTTCCTGTATGCAATATCTTTATTTTTAAAATTGCATTGAAAATTCTTTCTGAAATATTTATAAAGCACAGAGATTGCATAAGGGAAGAACCAGAAAAAGGAGTTCTTGATATGCAGCTCTTAAAGTAGAGGATGTATTTCTCCATTTATCTTTCAAAAAAAAAAAAGCATTCCAGAGGCAATATCTGTTAAATCCAACTAAAGCTCCTCCCCATTACTGAAATCTGTTTTTTTGAAATCCTTTATTTCAGTGTATTAGCTCTGCCTTTTGTATGAAGTGCAGTGAGCTACGCAGTAACAGCTAGAATGTGAGAGAGAAGAGCATTTATCTGGAATGGGGGAGACAGAGGGCTCGAACGTGAGTTCCTTACATCCCAGAAGAGCCCTTACATGGCAATAGGTTGTTATTGAATGTTTCTGCTTCCTTTCCCTTTTTCATCTAAAAAAATCCCAAGATAAAAAAAAAAAGACCCCAAGAAACTCAAAAAGGAAAAAGAACAGACATCGAAACCTCTCTGTACTTGATGCTGCAGAATGAAGGTAATCACCACCCACTGTTATTGCTTGCTGAGTTAGAACAATGGTTTTGGTTATTGTTCATTTGCTTGTGCATAGGTAACTTGTTACAAAAAAAACCCCACGTCATTCAGATGCCTAAATCCTATTCTCAAAATACAGTTGACTATTCAGGACAGTCAGCTGAACTGGGGCTACTCGGGAAACTGAAATGCTGTGGTAAAACTATGCTTGCTTGCATACCAGTGGCTGCAACCTGCAGCTTCCAGGGTCCTCTGTGAGCTAATTCACCAGCATCTCAGATGCTATTTCAGTCAGATTGGTCCTAGGAATGGGTTATTCTGTAGGTTACTTCAAGTGCCTGCGGTCTGTGCACCTTGGTGCTTGCAGGTCATCTTGCTGCAGTTACAGAAAACAACTCAATCTTGGAAGTCAGTCAATGATACCTCCTCAGCAGGTATTGACTGAGGATGTGCACCACGAACATCTATCATATACAGAAGCAGAGACCTGAGCTAACTGGTGCGGAGCCGTGTCTCTCCTTTATCTGTAGCTGCAGAATGCTGGAGTGTATACGCAAACGTCGCTGTAACAGAAAACCAATGTATTACACGATAAAGATTAGTTTATTGATGGAGCACAGGTTTGCGTAGAGCTGTGGGGATAGCTCTTCCATGATGTACCAGTAAGTATTCTACAATGTAATAATTTAAAACCATTAGCAGCATGTTGTTGTCGTCTTTCATTTTAATTGTCTTACGTCTTCGGCTGTGTTTTTTAGCACTGGCACATATGCCAGACTTTAAAGAGTCTATTGTGGGATGTTTGTCACAAACAACCAGGACTAAAAGGCTTGAGGGCATAAAATAAACATAATTTACATTAAAAAATAATTGACAAAGGGTTTTGCTTTGTGTTTTCCTTTTTGCGTTGGAGGAAAAGATGAACTCATTCCTGCATTTGGCAGGGGCAGAAACATCCAGACATTAGCCTTAAGAAGCACAAGCAGATTTTCTGAGGTGTTGGGATGAGAGCGAAAAGACCTTGTCCCACCCTGCACACCACCACTCACCTCTCCTGCTCAACTGATTTTAATGCTCCCCCCAGATAGGAAAGGCTTCAGCTGCCTGACATATGGTACCACGTAATCTCTGTTTCATTTTGACAGTGCCAAAACCCAACAGCCTTGAACAGCAGCCTTGAAATGTACTAGGATGAGCACACAATGCCACAACAAAGCTGCTGTGTGGGGTGTGTAAATCTGTCCATCAGTTAACAAATTCCTTGTAATATTTGTTTTCCAGCAGTTGTTCTGATCATCAACTGGGGTTTTTTTTTGGATAGGGGTTGCGTGATTTGGTTTTCTTACTTCTAGGCACCAGACCCTTGCTTTTGGCTGTCAGGATGCTGTATGTGCAGGATTTCTATTTCCAGCCTCATGTCGCTGTTTTGCTGACCTCTTTCTCACTCCGCAGGGAAGCACAAGTTAACACAAAGATTACAGTAAATTTGTTCTATGGTGAACTTACATCAAGAGAAGAAGCAGGAAGGCACTTCCACAAACCAGTAATGACTGCATGTCACTGCAGTGTGGCTCGTGTATCGCTGGAAATGACAAAGTGGTTTGAAGTGCATAAGAACATCAAAGGCCCCTTGTTTATTCAAGGTCACAAACAGATGAGGTTTGGCATATGGCAAGCCTGTATGAAAATTAGAGTTGTTTGGAAACGGGATGGATGAAACCAAAATTGGGACAAGATGTAGCCATAAAGGCAGAATATGGCATTAAAAATATTATTAGCTCAGCACGGTTAATTGAGATAAAACCAGTTTAGTTTAAGAAGGGGTGATACTGGAAAATGTTTGATTGTGGTCCCCACCCCCAGGAATAACTAAGTTCACTTTTGGTGTCTAGAAGAGTTTTGTTTTGTTTGGTTGGAGGTCGTTTGTCTTATTTTGCATCTTTTTGAGAACAAGTCAACATTTTAAAAAAAATTCACTTTTAATATTACCTTTTTCTGTGGTAAGTTGGGATTCTGATTGCGTAGATAGCATTTTCTCTCTGCTTCTGGGAATCCTACCCTTGAATATATTCTCAATGTTCTCATTATAAGGATAATTAATTGCCTCATGTGTTTTAACTGAAAAAAATACATCAATTTTAGGTTATCAGCATCAGAGAAATACTGCAGTGACCTTTTTTTACCTTCCCTTCTTCTGCTCTTAACCCAATAATTAAAAATAAATGTTAACATGTTTTTTTCTTAAATGTCCAGGCATAAACTCCACCTCACCTTTATTTCCAAAAGAAAACCGCAGCCATATTCTGAAAATAAATTTAATTATCTCCTTGTGGTTGAGCAACACTAATGGTTTGGCTTAGCTTTGCTCCAACACAAGTGTCAATAATTACAAAGACTTGTTTTCCCAACGTTTACCAGTCTCCTGCTATGGGGAAAACTTTGCTGCAGTCAACTCATTGTTCATTGTAATTTATGTTTTTCCATAATTTGTTTTCTTATTTGAAGATGGCTCGACATTTGAGTTTTCAAATTCTCAAGTGTACTCTAACTTCACCCCACCCACAATGGAGTAGAGGGGGAGAAGGGAAAAAGGAGGCATCTACCAAAAATGACCTGCAAGTTTTCACATCCAAAACCCAAAGGCAAGATTAGTATCTGCGAAAACAGTGTTGCACATGTGAAATAATTTCCTGTACAATTTATAGAGTGAATCTAGAAAACTACCCCCAGTCCTCATGTTTTCTGTAGATACAAATCATGCCTCTTGACTTAAATGTTCCCAGATAGTTTTATAGCTACTGAGTCATGCTCTAACTCATTCATCCAACAATCCCTGTTCCTATTTTAGGCTGCGAGTACCATATTGTCTGTATAAATGTCTCCTGATTTGAGCTTTCCTATGTTTAGAGAATACTTCCCATAAACTTGTCAGGCCCCTAATTAATGCGCTGGACCCCTAGGCACATCAAACAAATTACATCATTTTTTTGTATATGTCGCGGATTCCACATTTATTAACTGAGTTTAATAATTGCTGAACTTGAAGTTATTTTGATTAATACAGAGTTTGAACTGAGTTTACTGGTACTGTCTCTGTTTGAGGGAAGAGACGAAGTCTCAAAACAAATGTTACTAGATTCTAAAATTGATGAGAATTGAGTTTTTTAATGAGACTTGAAAAATCTCAGGGAAATCATCTTTATCATAATTAATTTGCAATTTCTGTCTCCTACTCTCTATTCTGCTAGCAGGAGGAAAGAAAAAAAAAAAGGAGAGATGACAAAGTACAGTTTAAAACAAAGTGCGTGTTTCCTCTAATTCTTCTATTGAGAATTAGTGGAAGGTACAGAAAGAGTAACATTTTTCTGAAGATTAATTTGACTTCAGATTTCTATTCACCTTTTGAGAACAGGAATTTTCTGATTTAATAAATTTTACCTCTCTGTGAAATATCCTTAGTCCAGCTGAACTCCACTTTAGTTGCAGAGTTTAGAAAACAAGAATTTTCATTCTTGTGCTTCCGTGTTTCATCTCCTGATCTCCATGAGAATTTAGAGAAATGAGCAGAGCTCAGGAAAAGCTCTGGTGGATGTAGAATGTTGGTCTTCAGATGATGCCATTACATTTGCACCGTTGCAGACAGAACTGCCTCACTGCTGGAAGACTTGGGACTTTTAGAGATTTCTGAGTCGCTTGCAAACCATCTTGTCTCCATAACTCCATCCTAGCCTCCTCTATTTATGACTTGTTTCTGTCATTCTTCCAGAAGTGGTCATGCAAATCCCCAACTCTAGCGTACTAGTACTTTTAGCTAGAGTTTGTTAGAGAAGAGGGAAAGGGAAGGTTTCTATGTTAAGTGTTTTATTCATGCAACTTCCTGCTGAAGCGTGAGTGACTTGCAGACAGAAGGCATCCTAACTCTGTGCCATTGCTCCTTCAGTGTTCTAATCCATTTTCTCTGTATGCTAGGTTCCCCCAATTGACTGAGAAAGCAGTTATGGAGACTTTAGCTCATTAAAAGAATTGTGAAATATGGTTTGGAAAGTCTATATGCTATTAATGAGGGGGCAAGGTAATAAAGTGGATCAAGAAAAGTTCATCTTGCAGTCGAGTTATTTTAACTTTGACTTTGGGACTTTGGCTAATTCAGGAGGTGCAACTCGGGTGTTGATATCCTTAGTTAGCTCTACACAGTAACATTAATGCTCATAGAAGAGGACCAGCATAAAATATCCATTATTCACTATGTCCTACCTAAATCTGTAAAATACCACTTAGTCATGGGTAATCACTGGGTAAATCTTGTGCTGATTCTTTACACNTTTTTTCGTCTTATATTCTATGGCTGTTGAGTGATTCATTTCCCAGATGTTTACAGAGAACATCTAGTGGAAAAGGGAGATCATGACTTTTTAAAATACCTATTTAAAGAAGATGTCTCAATAGTGCTGTGTAATCCACTACGGCTTCTCTCTCATGGCCAGAGCCCACGGCAGAGTTGAGTCAGTCTTAGTCAATCACAGTGAAGGAATTTTTTGGCAGATATATTTGACTATTATAATTCCAAATACTTCTTTATTACAATGTAGTAGAATTTAATTTAAGAGCCTAGACAGAGCATTTTATTTTTACTCATCTTTAGTATTGTTTTATGACAAACTAAATTATTAGACTTCATTATTTTAATTTATATACTATTTAATCANAATTAAGTCACTTTAATAAATCTTTTAAAGTTCTGAGACTTTAGTTGTATTTAGCGTGTTTAGGAAGAATTCTTCATGCAGGACAGAGCTGGCGTGTGGTGTTTTCTTTTTTGATTGTGTGTATTTTGGTTGGGTTTTTTACCTCTTGTGTGTCAGAAGAGAATTCTGCTTGTAGTAGAAGAAGATTTATGTATCTGTAGCCGCATTTTTACAATATGATTCTTGTGCAATTTTGCACTTTTATTCAAATGGTAACAGGCTGTGATCTGAAAATGTAAGTATACATATGGCATACATGTGTGTTTCTATGGTGCCTACGCAGAGTATAATATGCAAGCTAGTTCAGCTGGTAACCTGCGCCTCCAAGTTTTTTTGTGTTCGTACAAGAGTAGAATTATTTTCTGAAACTGTGGCGTCTTTCTGATGTGATGAAATGCTTGAGAGATAAAATCTCAAAGCAAATCAGCTGTGCGACTTACAAATATCTGTGGCGTTCCTGTTTCTTCCAATTACTTTCATACTGTATGCGCCCCGTAATAAATTACAGGTGTGCTTGCTGCCAGCCCTGTTCCATCAGTCTGAGATCCAAAATTAAAACTGGGTGCTTCACAAGAAATCGCTGTTATTGAATCAGTTACAAAAAAAAAAAAGAAGAATGTTTAGAAATCTGAGCCAGACTAAAATCCAAATCGCTCTTTTATAGCTGCACAGACTTTGCAGAATTAAGGTGAGTGGAAAATAATAAAAATCTGTTCCTGTCACTAGCAGTAAAGAATTATAGCTCTGAAATGGATTTCTTGCATGAGATAATTATATCCTAATCACAGCTGTGATTTTCAAAGCTGTGCCAATTTTAGAACATTCATCATTAAACACCTGGGCTTGTGTTTTGTGATAGTGTTTCTGTGTTGTATTTTACATATTTGATGAACACTGTAAGAGTGCCTCTCCACTCTTTTTATATATTGTTTAAGCCAGCTGAATTTAATGCTTGAAAGATGATTAGTAGCCTAAAGGCATGAGGTTGCCCATACTGATCCAAATTACTTTTTATTGAAGCATTCCATAGATGTGAATGGATTTATATCAGGCTCCATAGGAAAGATATATATATATACACACACACACACACATATCCACAGATTAGAAGAAAGCTTTAAGGAAGATTTCAGAGGGGTGAAACTTAAACAGATTACTCGAAATCTGTATATTTTGGTGTGCTAAGATATCAGGCTTTATGAATTCCGAGAAATGGTTGCAAATGTGTTTACAAAAGGCTTGACGCTGCGCTCTTTTCCACGTGTGTGTTCTGTTGTGTCTGTGCCCATGAAGATGTATTGTTCTAAAGGTCGATAAGGAAAAGTCCCACTTACATACTTCTAAATACCTTCTCAGTTTAAGTGAATAATCTAGAATATGGAATGAGGCCCACTGACACGGCACTTAGAAAAAAAAGAACAAGCAGTATTTATCATTTTGTTTGTGGTCCAAGTTTGATTTTAAACATATTTGGGAAGAGATGAAAATGGTTTAATGCTGAAACATTAAAATGCTTTGAAAAGCCAAAACCTAGATAACATCTTTGTCAATTATCTCCGTTTCTGTTTGGTAGTGTTAGTTAACACAGCCTCTCTTCCTTTGCAAAGGACGTATTAACCTTCCATATTTGCAGACAAGAAACAGAGGTGGAGGCGGTAAAACTGATTTAATGAAAGTTCTAAAGAAAGCGTAAGGCGGAGATGGAATGAAATCGCCATATTTCAGTCTGACCTTGCTATTGCAGCTACAAAAGCTCCATCTGTATGTAATACATAGAGTGAGAATTATTGAAAGGGTGTAAGTCACAGTCTTAATAGCTGAAGGCAGTTCTGTAAGAGGCTCAGGTGACGCAGGACCATCCTGTAACAGTATGTAGTTCCTTGTCTAAGTCAGACCAAGGAATAGCTGTATCGGTGCCAGAGCTCCTTTGTCTTCCAGTACATCTCGGATAAAATACATAATAAGAGAACTCATGCAGTTGTTGACCTTTAAATGTATATTATAGCCTTTCATTTCATGGTTTTAAATAGCTATTTTCTTATTATAATTTAATACATGTTACGCCTACAAACCTGGGAAAATTGGCTTGTTCCGTCAATTTCAAAGGAACACAAAGTACGCTCTGTATTCTGTTGTAAAAGTTTTATTAAACTTGATAGCATTTAAAATAGTCTTTGAGAATTGCTGACACAATGATTCTAGGTTCTTCTTGGCTTGTATATAGACCTAGCGGTGCTTGCAATGAGAAGCTTATTTGCTGAACTAGTGATTATTACTGCAGTCACACCAGTCTCTGACCATAATGCCTTTTTAGGTCTCAGTGCATTAGATTCAAGAGAAGGGTAAAGATCATCTCGGGGAACAGTTTGCCCTGGGGGATTTCAAATGTGTAGATAAGAGCATTTAAACTGTTCTGCAGCTGTTGAATGACGGGCATATTTTGTAGGGAAGCCTGGAGTGGTGCTAGAATGGATGCATTTATATGAAAGACAAGTTAGGCTCATAGCTGTCAGCTAAACCCATCTGTAAAGCAAGGTGAATGGACCTTTGAATATCTTCTTGCATTAAAGCATATTGTAGAAATGAAATCCCTGGGAACATTGCACAGGAATGGATCCTCATCCAGTAACCTAAAATGAGCTCAATTTTCAGAGTGAGGATTGCAAACGGCAGTCCCTACATGAATAGGGAAAGCTAGTTTTCAGGAATGGGTGCCATGTTTTAATAAACATTAATGTCAAAGCTAAAGAAATCTGGAATTTGCACGAGTTGTAACAGTGACTTTAGCCTAAAAATATCCCTTATTCTTTTCAATGACTTCTCGTACTTGCCTTGCTCTGTGCATTTTTGGGGCTGCAGGGATCCTCCTGACATCTATATGAGTTAATGTGACTGATCAGAAATTTTAATGCAGCTGGGTTTCATGTTAGGTCTCAATGAATTCTGCTAATGCTGAGAAGGTAGAAGAAAGGAGTAAAATGCCGGTAGGTTCCTTTCTCAGAAATGATCCAGTAGTCAATTAGGGTTTAGGAATATCCCTTTTGAACTAAAGGGATGTCTAATCCAGACAATTTTTCACATTATTTGTACGCTGATCTCTGTGGGTAAAGATAGTACCTGCACTAAGGGAAAAAAACCCAAAAAACAGATCTCAAGAACTGCTGTTAAATTTCATCGCATTTCTCTCAGGCTTTCCTAAATAAAGAATCAAACCTTTTAATACCTGCCTTGATACAGATATATATTATATTAAGAGGGCAGTGATGAAAGAGGAGGAGACACAGTGGTATTAATCTCTGAGGAATTTGTGAGGAATGGAAATACCATTTTGGGTGTGTTTGACCAATCCTCTTTTAAGAAAATTGTTTAAAAATCTTGGTTATAATTGGTAGTTAAGCAATGTGGAATATAATTATGCATTAGAAAACTATGCTTATGATTGGCATTGTTTTTAAACCATCATTTTACCTTGGACCTGTGGGATGTAGGGCTCATAATGGAAAAGCTTGAGATTTTTAGAGTCTTGCTGCTGTCCACCAAGCCAAGCAGCATACTTCAATGATTGATAGAATTTTTGGGGTGAAGAGAAGAGTGGAAGATGGCTTTTTACTTATAGCCCTGTGGTAACCTATCTGTGTGTGCTGATACACACCCAAGGGGTCTCTAAAAACCCTAAAATAATAAAGCTTTGTGAAGAGAGAAAAACCTTGTAGCAACAAACAAGCCAAAGTGTTGTTGGGGGCAAGGGAGAGAAGGAAACCTCAAGAACTCATTTCTCTTTTGCTAAAAGACCGTAGTAGCCAGCCAAATGGTCGTGTATTCTGTGCGTTCCTTTTATTTTTCATTTGTTTTCCTGGTTAGCGTACAACAAAGAACAGCAGTGATGGACAGAGCCACAAACCCGCAATGACTATATACTACAAAAATACAGACAATGCTTACAGGAAAGTGACACAGCAGATTTAAATCGTGCGGTAACGTTAAAAATGTCTCTGTTTATTCTGGTTCCCTCACTTGTGGGAGTTGGAGGCATATGCTTTTCCCTTGGCAGGAATCTGACAGAGCACTTAGTGCCTACTGAAGGCTCAGTCAAGTACAGCAGCAGGGCCAGCCCTGAGGCCTAAGCAGCAGACTTCATCATCCATCATCCCCTGACAGATGATTTTCTGGCTCTCTATTACATAGGGAGAAAGCGTTCGCACAAAGCACAGTAAAGATAGACACAAGGAGAGACAATCTCCATCTGAAAATACTTTTGTTCTTATCCGTTACCCATTTGGCATTGTTCTTAAGAGCATTTAAATGAGCTTATTTAAGAAAAAAAGATTAGGGAAGCATTAAATTGAAGTGGCCACAAGAAATCAGAGCTTTGCAGTTTCCTTGGAGCACCCAAAGTTGGGTATTTTTGTAAAAATTAAGCAAACGTAGAGGAAGGAAGGAAGAAGTGAAATTTACTTGTTAGCTTAGGGAAATAGAAATACCTGTGCTTTTTATAGACAGGAAGGTTTGTTTTTTTTAAATCCAACTGCTGGTAGTTTGAGATTTGAGGTATCCTATGTGAGAAGAGCATATTTGAATACTGACACTTTTATCTCTGCCACCCTGTATTTGGGAAGGGTGGGGTTTACAGTGGTAGGTTTGTTGAATGGGCTTTATGAAGAGCATGAAAGGGTAGCATACCTAACACTCACTGTGTTTGAATTTATTTATGTAGGAACAAATATCAATATAGGGACGCTCTTTGTAATCTTTGCCAGACTTCATAGTCCTGGCAGAAGAGACACTGACAGGACCCAAAGGCTGGAAACCGGCGTAGACAGATGAGAGGAGAGGCCAGTTTGCATCTGTGATCCATTGCTGGAGTGGTCCAGGGTGTGGCAACACTGAAAAAATTCTTAGTTGAAACAGGGTAAAGATTTCTTTTTCCAGGGACATGCTCATTCATGCAAACTAGTGCAGGAGGTCTGAGAATACTGCAAAATTTGTTGAGTTTTCCTAGGCTTGCAGCCTAAAACTTTATTAGCAATATATCTAATTTGTTATCATCTCGGGCTTGTGAGCCCTCCCGAACAAGGATGTCTCTTGGGAATACTTATATGTCTCTATTTCTAATAGAAAAATAGCTTTATATATATTTTTAACTGCTTTTCCTCTTTTGGGGCTTCAGAGACCATTAGCACAAACTGTGTCAGCACTGTCAGAGCTTTGGTATTATTTTGTCCTGGCAAAACTCTGAAAACTGGCTATCAACATGCAGGCTTATTGACTATAGACACCACAAAAATGTTTGGATCTGACCCTTACTACCTCTGGATTAATTATTTCTTCACCTCACAGAGCAAAATGCTTAAAGAATTGTTAAATGTTATTGAATTTTGATAAAGGAGTCATCTGAGGAGTCAAGGTTTATCTTGTAAACTTAATGTTCATTTAATATTTGGCACCATGATGATTGCAGCATTTTTGCACATTGAAGACAAACATTTGTGTAATATTCTGTCTTTTACATCATCTCTGGATACTTATTGATGCAGATAACCTGAACAAATGGGTACTTGCTGAAACGTGCTATTGACACTATAGCAAACGGAAGGGATTTTCTGGCATTTACTGTATGTCATAGTAAATTCAGATCAGATCCTCATTATTTGCTCTTCCTATTGGGGTCATCCAAACCACTAAAAAGTCATTAGCTGTGGAAGGAAATGCTGAGTTCTCATGTGGTCATAGCTAGAGGAATAATTTCCTTTAGTTTCCATATGTTTGGCATATTTGCCTTGTTCTGTCTCTGGTGAAGTTGTGACATTGCTTTTTGGGGAGAGGAAGAGACGAAATAAGTCTTGGAGATGAAAGTTTTTGACTAACCTATCTGAAAACAAGGCAGTTGAGCCTTTCTTTGTTGTATTACCTTTCCAACTAGCATATAAAGTTCATGAAAGGACAACCTTCACCTGAAGTGATGTTTTCTAAGCCTCAGCTAAAGTGCCAAGTAAATGCAACTAACAACTGCTAACCCAACCTCTGCTAAATATGGTGCGATGGTCCCATCCTGCACCATGACATAACAAACCTATTTTTTTGAGCAGTGTATACTCCTCCACCTGCCTAGTTTCAAGTGTCTGGTGTTTACAGATGCCTTTTCTACTTTTATATCTGCTAAACTCTGGTGTGCTAACTGCATATAAGCAAGGCTAAGGTGTGTAGTACATACAGACCTCACTGAATTCCTTAGGTTTGATTGTTTTTTAATAGCATTGGATGTATTGAAACCACATTAAGTATTTTTGCTGTGGTTGGAAGGAAGCATGAGACTGAATTTGGCTGTGAGCAGGATTCTTTTTGTAGTATCTTCTTTTTCGCTCTCTATTTGTCTTGTTATAGGTGCTATAGCTGATGTGATATGAAATATCATTAGGGATACATATGTATTTGGTGCCTGGTGTCCAGGTCTCTAACAGAGCTGATTACTAGTTGGCCCAACCTCAATTATGTAGCCCTAACCTAATCCAAGTCAGCCTAGATTTGAGCATGAAATGGATGAGATGAACCAAGAGGTCTCTCTTGGTCTAAGTTATTTTAAGATTTTGTGATTTTTTTCTTCCCTTAGCTAGCAAGATCTCGTAAAGGCAGGCTGGTCTGTCCATAAAAGCCCAGCGGCCTTGGGAGTGCTGATCCACCCATGTTACTTTTTGGCAGAAGCACAACCTCTGGTTCCCATTTTGCCTGCTTTTGTAGCTTTTTCTGGGTCTGGTATGGGATTTTGCCATGGTGCAGAGGACTGATCTTCTGGGTAGGTACTCGTTGCTTCTGTGGTTGAGTAATTGGCTCGGTAAAAGGGACGACTAGTTGCTTTGAAGAAGCTTGCTGCGTGTCCTGGCGTGTTAGGTGGGCATAATTATAATGTAGGTCTTACAACATTACCTCGTGGTGTGCTTATTTGTGAACTCAGACCATTCCTGGCAGGAGCGGCCATCCGGAGAGAGAAAACGGAGAGAATAAGCTGAGCTGCAGACAGTACCCATGTTAACATTTTGTACTTAGGTGTTCACGTGTTGAAAAAGTGGTTTAGAGACAGGTGCTCTGATGTTTGAACCCAGAGATTAAACAGCCATATAAAGGAGAACCCCAAGACAGAGGTAGGAAGAGATTACAGTTTAAAGCAGGCTGATTGTCAGTAGTTAATCCCAGCTGAGAAGCTTCCTACGCTGCCTTGCCCTGACTTTCTGCAGCCTTAGATGTGATTGCAACCGATTTGAAATGTTTTCTCTTCGTAGCTTTAGAAAAAAAGCCTTTTTATAAATCAGATTATTCTGTGATAGCTTCCAAGTAAAGGACCTCATGCACAGGCACAGCCACGTATCCTTTCTAGAACGTGGAAAATCTTGACAGCTAAGGCCCCAAAGATGTCAGGAGCTCCTCCAGAGAGCAGATGGCCAGAAGGAACTGAGTGTTCTTGGCAGTAGTAGAAAGAGAGGTCTAAACCACCTCTGCTTTATATTTTGTTTTGCCTATTTGGGGGTATTTTTTATTTTTTTCTTTTTTTAAAAAAAAAGTATAAACCTGATAACATTACATGCTTGTGATGAAGCAAGAAAGTCTTGTTAGTCCAATACCTACCTGTGGTCACTGTGATGCAATTGGACTAATCTAATCTAAAATCTAGTGCTTAAATCTTGGGGGTGAAAAAAACTTCTAGATTAAAGGGGATGGGATAGAGGTTTTTGTCAATAAGGACCAATTTCTTAACCAAAACCTCATTGTACTTGTGAAAGAATAATAATTTGATCAATCACTACTACATTTGAGGAAAAAAACCAGCTATTCACAGAATGTTTTTTGGAGTTTTTTACCCTCTCATCCTCTGTCCCTCTAATATGTTATGCTTTTTTATTCACTGGCAAAGATGAAAGTATCGTGCATGAAACACTCAACCAGTTTGGTTTAATTTCCCTAGGTTTCTGAGAAAAGAGCCAGAGATCAAACCTGGAACCCGTTGCTGCTGATCAAACCGTAACAGAAAGGTAAGGAATTCTCTTTTCTTTTTCCTAGAGTTTGGTCTGTGTCCCTTCTGCTCCTCATAGTTCTATTTCTGAAACTTTGCATGTCATCTCACAGACACGTTTTCCTGGACTTTGAATATCCATCCTTTCTTTTTTTTTTGTGAAAGGAAATAGGTTCAACCAGCTTTTTTGACTGTCAGAAACTGGAGAAAGTTCTCTATGTAAAAGGCATATTGTCACCCATGTATTCAGTTACTGCTGCACGGAAGACTTGGGTTGAGGCCAGCAAGACCATTTATGCAAGATGATGAGGGGTTCACATGTATTTTTTTTACAACTTGGGAGCATTCAGACTGTGGTGTGATTCTGGGATTAGTGTCAGGTTTTATACTACTTGTTCTACCACAGGGAGTTGTACCGGGATGAGTGAAAATGGTCAGGCAATTCCAGCTGCAGATTTCCCTGCTTTGTCGCTTTTTGCATTATAATTTTTCGTTTTTTTTCACTTTTCTTTATTTTTATCTTTGGCTGATTATTACAAATATTCCTGAGGACAATTCACAACAGCTATTCATATTCATAAGCCTATTCCTGTATGTTCCAGCAATCTCAGCCAAGACCATCCCAGCACTGACATTTTAAAAATCCTTTTGTTTATGGGAAATTTTACGCACTGAGTTTTCCAAACACTCAACTGGGGAGTGATCACTGCAAACATCTGAGAATACTTTAGCTCTTCTAATTCTCTCATGATGTCTTACTAATATCCAAAGACAGAACAACTGCTTGTTTTATAAACTAGTCTGCCAGGTTTTTTCAAAAGTTGTTAGAGTCCCAAATTTTCTAAGCAGACATTTGTAACTTAAAAACATTTTGCTTTCTTCCTCCGTGGCTAAAGCTAATGTTTTCTTTTTGTGGCATGTGTCAGGACTAGCTTTTCCAAGCTTATAGTATCTATTGCTGGAGCTTTTCTGTAGAACACAAGCTTAAAGTCTTCTGCAAAGGACAGTATTTTGTTCTACTTCAATGTCTGTTTAAGTATAAATAGACATAAAATGATCACCAAACTTGGAATTCAAGTTTGTCTTTTAGTTCTGGTTAAAAAAAAGAATTTTAGAGTTCAAATGTTCATTAACATGCATACAGCACTTCCCCCGGGGACCATACCTGAAGTATTTGTAGCTAAGAATTATTAATATACAATTTATAAAGCAATAAACCATATCCCAAATGAGAAGGAAGCTCTGTGAAGCTAAATGGTAAATAATAGATACTGATTAACAGGGACTCTGGAAAATCATAATCATAAAAAGTGGTAAACCCCACGGTTTTAGTTGTTTTGCTCTTACTTATTGACTTAGGAACAGAGTTGTGCTGGTTTCAGCTGGTGCCTTGAGGGAAAGGTCTTTGTCCCTTTAGATGGAAAAGTCAGTTTTTCAAAATGTTACCAACGTGTTCTGCCCTGTTCCTGTTCACCCAGGCTTAAGAAAAGAAAAAAAAAAAAGAGAATTTTTGGCAAACAGATACAATAAAAGAGAAGCTTCTGTCTGTTATTGGTAAATATTAGTAATAATTAGTTTTTGGTTCTACCAGTTTTGAAGCAAGTCTTTCAAACCTTGTCTGGCAAGGACTCTATCAAGTAAAACACAGATGTTTTGAATGTATGACACTGCCCACAGACCTTAAAATCAAACACGGGTAAAAGTGCTTCTTGGAACTTTTAAGGGCCTCATTTTGATCAATGAGTATATCTATGACTCTTAGCGGAGACACTCCAGTGCAAGAATGATGCCAGTGTTTTCAATCACGGTGCCTCTGCTCGAACAGTGATTGCTATCTGACCTACCAAGAAAAAGGTGATGCAAGCCGGAGAGCTCAGAGAAACCATTGTTCTGATGTTACAATATAGTGAAGTCGCTAGGATATAGAAATGCTAAGTGATTGCAACCTCAAAGCAATTAGGTGGCTAATCAGCCCCTGAGTTACATAGGCAACTACAGCCTCCTTTCAGCAAATAATTTAAGTATTTGGGGTGGTTTGTGGACAGGGACTACAATATGCAATGAACGTGTGTTCTTTGAAATTGGATGTTGTATAAAGTAAGGAGTTCTCTGTTGATTCAGAACCTGGCTGGACAATGAGCTGTATTAATAGTAAAGTCTGCCAGAGAGATGAGATGGCAGAACCAGTATGGTTTGTGGCACAGATGACTTAACTTTGCGTTAGATCCCTTCCACCTGATTTTGTTTTTTTCTTCTGTGGAGGTGTGTCCTTTGTACTGGTAGATGTAGGCAGTCAAATACTAAAATTGCTTTGTAGGTACATAGTTAAATCACCTGAGTTGAAGAAGGGGACCTTGGAGTAGCATCAGACCTACTACGCATACACATCTGACTCTTAGACTCCTTTTCAAAGTAGTTCTGACATCTTTCAGGCTTCTGGCTTCAGGTTATGCCTGGCAGGTGTGATTTCTGATTCTACAGCTGCAAACTCTTTCTAATCTTGTAACAGTTTAAAGAAACAATTAGCCATTTTACTCATTTAAACCAGCTGAAAGGCCTTGATCTAGGAGAAGTAAATAGTTGCAGCCAAAGTTAGGTTTCTTTCCTTTTTTTCTGAGTTGCTTACAGGACTGCAGGTATGGAAAAATTCTGGAGCGTTCAGTGAACTGGTGAGAGTTAGAGACATTTCTTGTGCTTCACAATATCTGTTTTGTTTCTTTACACATTATTAGGTTAGCAAATCATATGATTAAACAGTTCAAGGGAACTCTTTCTGGATGTAGGTGTAATTTCATATATTGAGATTTCTTGCATTTTTTCCCAGTCTTGTTCTGTCACTGTTAGAGAGATTTGGTTGAGCAAGATCAGTAACTGATCTGGCACTTCCAATTCATCTTTTTACCTGTGTTGCACTGAGATTGAGGATTTAGGGGAATAAAAAATGGTTGCTGCTTAGCAGATGTATTATCTCCATTGAAACTAGAAACAGTTTAGCAGCTTCACTCTGCTTTGCTTTGTTATTTATTGACATGGGTTCATAGTGTCATGCTGTCTTTTTAAGAAGTCTTTAAGAAAATGTAGATAATTGTGTTGATGTTTTAGATTCAATGAATTGCTTATCTTGCTTACAAGTGAAGATTTTTTATGTAATTATATTTTTATTAATACACACAGAATGGTTTGTACTATTGATTCTGTCTTCCAAAAACCTAGAAAAGTAGAAGATCTGGGAATGCAAGGACAAAGCAATGAATTTATAGTTAGAGAGTCGGCTGATAAAACATAGTTCATGTTATTCACTTAGGGAATACAAATGAATATTTGAAAAATATATTAAAAACCTAAAGTCTCATCACTTTGCTTCTTTTGGCATATTTGTCAAGGGACGTAGCTGGATGTTAGGAAAGAAAACGGTTTCTGGTTTGAGAGCTATTCAATAATCCCTTGGTTGATTTAAAATTTTTTCCAAAACCAGAACTTTCAAACTTGCCGTGTATTTACATGCAAGTACAGGGGCAAATCTACCAATGCTTACTCTCTAGCACCATTTTTATTTGGAGTTTTAATACTATTGTGTGTATATGCAACCGTGCTACTTACTGTAGCTCGTAGCACTACTTAGGATCCAATGCTGAATTGGTAATTTTATTTCTTTTCAACGTATGCTGTTTTCATGGCTAAATGTGGATCTTTTCACATGGAAACAATTGTGTGCAGAAAATTGCTGGAGCAATTTTGGAGGCCATTTTTAATTTAAAAATTTGCCCATGCACAGTGTGCCCTTGTTCCTACCTAAAAAATGTATTTTAACAGTCGAGTAATAGAAATTCTTTAAAAGTGGAGTTTTATAAGGGAAATGCTGATACAATCTTAGGTAGTTGCATAATAGTTTTACAAACAGTCCCTCCTGTGCATTTACAGTGACTTTTAAAGTCTTTTACTTGTCCCCCAGCTGCCACTGGCTGGTTTTGATGGTTACTCTTTTTGCCATTGACTGTTCATGCATTGACAAGAAAATTCTTTGCCGTTTCCTCCTTTTTTACAGAAGTTTTTCTTGAGAATTAAACCCCAAGCTAGTTACAGTGGTGAGGGACTATTTGAATCATTTGGTCAAAATTGATCAAGTTACTTTAGATTTTCAGAACTTTAATAATTTAAAATTTCTTCTTTCACATTTAATACTTTTTCTCATCTAAATGGTGTTTCTGCCGTATTCGTCTATTTTTGTGGTACACTGTGAATTGTTCCTGAGTCTTCTGTGGTGATTCAGACAATTTATCTGTTAATGAAATAGTAGTACAAGAATACAGTAATTTTATGCTGGATGCCATAAATTTTTCAAGTGACTTTTCTGTCAAAGATGTGGTGACATCCTAGAAAACAGTTTAAGCAGATATTTTACTGCCGTCGATTATAGTGTTTCAGGAGATTTTTCAGTCAAGTCCCCAATTAAGCAAGGAAAGCTTCTTAGTATCTTTTAGAGTTATTTGATCTTAATCAGAAATTAACTGAATTGTTTCCCAGAGTAATCCTGCTCATGATTTTAAATATCTATTTCCTTCTTGGCTGCGCAACAGATTCTCAGTGCTTCATTTCTTACTAACTGCATGGTTAACCTTAACATATGCAGAGGAAATATTCAATTTTGCTGTAGTAATTAGTATGCACTTTAAGAAGGGGAGGGGAAGAACCAGTGTGCATAGCAAGGGTTTGGTATTATCATAGATGTTATGCATGTCTCGCAAAGAAGAGATCACAGATGTAAATAGACCCATTAGCAATATAGATTATTTGCGTTATTTCTGTGAAGTTCTATAATTGAAATGGAGAATGAATCAAAGGACAAAACAATGTCAGGGGAAGTTCAGGTAATGTGATGTGAAATCAGAAGTCAATGGAAAGTAAATTAATTCATGATTTTAGGAACAATTTAAAAATCCCATAGCCTGTAAAACTGGTCACAAGATTTCACAGAAACAAGAAACAGAGTAGAAACAGAATTAGCTACTAAGTCAGTCAGTAAACAGGGCTAAGAAATAGTAACTCCACAGAGTTCTATGAAAATAATTGTGCGTGTGTATTTATTTATAAGACAACATGTGCCTGTCAAAAGATCCCAATGATGTATTATAGCCTGGGGGAGGAGTGGGGGGGACTTGGTGGAAAAGATGTCTTTCTGTTCATCAGTGATGTTGGTTTAGGAATTCTTAAGGAGGACAGAGGTCACAAAATTATAGAATTCGCTTTCATCCAGAAACAAGCATATGTAGAAAGAGATAAGGATGTAAAATAATACTGGGATTTAGAAGTTACGTAAGATTCTATCTGTCTGGGAAAGGCAGTTTCGAACTGGTGAGGTGTGTGAAAAGATTTTCCTTGTATGCAAGTTTTTCCCTAGCTGCATAATGCATGGGGGTTTTTTTCACCTCTCTCTGAAAGAGCCAGCAGTAGCCCTACTTTAAGGCTAGACAGAGAACCACTTACTTGACCCATAGGAACAATTTCTAATCTGCTGACTTCAGATTTACTAGCGTATGATCTACTGGCACCAGGAGAATTGTACTCCCATTGTTCAAGTGAAATACAGGGGGAGTTTTACAGGCAGCAGGGCCGGTGTGGTGTGCTTCATCCTGTTGTGATTCGGGCACTGGAAGTGAGCACATTCATGGGTCACGTGAAATTGTTCCTACGGGTTTGCTGGTTACTTGACAGTAACTCTTGAAGATAACTAACTCTGGCAATAATTACCACCCTGGCTAAAGGTATTCCGTCTCTCTGCCGTTGTTCTTCAGGGTTTGGAAATAACTTGAGTCATTTACTGGGTTCAAAATCAGTAGAGTGAGTCATTGTATAGTTATTTGTGCATTACTAAAGCTATTAGTAAAGATCTCATTAAGAATCACTTACGTTTACATGGCCTTGTCTCTCCTTGACCTGAAAGCTCTGTATAGCAAGATGTGATGTTCCCTTCATCCAGTAGTCTAAGAAGTAGAAATACTGTATAAAAAGATGCACAATTAATAACTGCATATTTGTCTGTGTTTCAACATTACTTTCATTTCTGGGAATACAGCAGCAATGAATAATTTTTAACATCAGAGAAAGCAGTCAATGAACGTTTTGACTGACTAAGGATTTCTAGATTTTCTCTGTGAAAAAGCCAGTTTACATTCATTAGAGCTTAAAAAAAAATC
>WAAB01018609.1:220056-239866 GCA_013389865.1 Piaya cayana | reverse complement strand
TTTTTTTTTTTTTTTGAACCTAAGGCTGGTTGAACACTGGAGTGGGTTGCCTAGGGAGGGTTGTGGAGCCTCAGCTGGACCTGGTCCTGGGTAACCTGCTCCAGCTGACCCTGCTTAAGTGAGAATGGGAGCTGGGTTAGATGACCTCCTGAGGTCCCTTCCCACCTCATCTATTGTCTGTGATCATTTGTGTAAAAAATAAGTGGAAGAAATTGTAAAATTTCTGGAGCGAGTGTATTTTTATATATTTCATACATACTGTTAAACTAAATTCAGTGGGACAGAAACCTGAGATTTAATCATTCTTAATAGCTGTCTGCTTCCTAAGTGCATGGCAGCTTGAATAAGGTATGAATGGTGAATTTTATACCCTAGTGCCACTTGGACTTTTGCCATTGACTTCTGTGCGATCAAGGTTTCAGTGTAAATGACTCAAAGTGGAGAGCCACTGTTGTTCTTAGAGCTGCTGTTTTCTTTTTTTTTCTGGATCAGTACTGATTCACTTCTAAAAAGGAAAGGCTCAAATCTGTATACTATAGAAGTATATAATGGCATTTTTGTTTTATGCTTTGTAAAACAAAAAGGAATATACATCTTCTAACAGGGATCTGTCAAGAAGAAAAGAACTTGTGGCTTCTACATCAAGTTTTAAAAATAATTTAATCGCATGTTGTACATAGTAGAGGATTAAGTTTGTCTGAATTTAAATTTTCTCTGCTGGCAACCCAGAACTCCAAAGCAGCAGACTTTGCCTGTGCAGATATCTTCCTGATTAAGTTGCTTCACAAAATGAAAGCCTTATTGATCAGAATTCTAAAGAAATATCATAAATATGTTATTTTTCCAGCAATGTAGTTCTTTCCCAAATAGTAGAAACATAGACAAAGACAACCAAGAGACGCAATGTCTCCTTGAGGAAGCGTTTTAGCTTGGCATTTGCTTGTGAAGGAAACATTCACCTGCATCTGAACGATGAACCACGATGTGCTAGAATAGCTCTAGTCCTGGTTTATCATTTCAGAGACGTTTTCTTTCAAAAAATTTTCTAATCATGTTGTTAAGGCAAGATTCACCATTCTTCTTCATCAGCAGAACTATCTAAAAAAGAACATCAAGATCTGTCCCAGAGAGACTTCTTCCTGGACATAGCTTTTTGTTCCCTGATGAGAGACAGGATCAGAGCTGTCCAAATAATAAAAAACAGATTCCTGAAGTGGTTTATGAGGCGGGAGGGAATCAAATGTTATTTATTACTCATTGTAGGCTCTGATTATCTGTTGTGAATTTTCGTATGGCCACTGGTATATGTCAAAATGTTGTGAAAGTTTAATAAAAGTTTGAATGTGAAGTGCTCTTACATTATTTATTGTTCCTACTCCATTTCTGTTTAAAAAGTAATAACAATGTGCTATCCAGTCAGACAGCTTAAAATGTATTCAGTAACTAATCACATGCCATTAATAGCAAAATGTGAATATGGAATACAAACCAATTCTTTTCAGAACTACTTATAGACTGATTTTAATTGGTCAGATAAGATCTGTGAATTCAAACACATTTACAGAAATTAAGAGCTGCTTATGAAATGTTTGGAAGAGATTGCAATCAATTTGGTTTTGACCCATCTAAAAGTATTATGTAGTTAACTCTTACTGACTTACGTTAACTGGTCATCTCTCTTATGAAATAATAATTTTTTTAAAAGTTGAGTGCTGTCCTTGTCATTTTGTAAGGCCAGCGACAACAGGATTTATTCAGAATGACTTGTTGGTCATTATAAAATGTCATTGTCTTGTAAGGCACTAGGGTACAGACAAATTCTCATAATGTAAAATTAAGATTTATGTGTTGTCAAGGTGGACAGTGGCTCCAAAATAGCATCAGTTGTTCTACCAATGTGATGCTGTTTCTCTCTCTAGAAGGTAACTGTGATTTTTGTGACAACAATCAAAGAGTGTTTCTGTGACCTCATTTGTATTCACTCCTTAAGAAGTGATTCAACTGTCATGGTTATTCAGTCTGAGTTACGTTCCCAGTGGCACCTCCAGTGCATTCTGCAACTGCAGTAGTAAAAATGATAATGCTTTGAGATGCGGTGGGGTTTGGTTTGGCGTTTCTTGGTTTTTACTGTCAAAATATGGTAGCATGACTCTCCTTTACATGCTTGCTTAGGCTGCTACCACACAGCAGAAAGATAACAACTGGAATATCAAGATTACTTCTCAGACTGTGCTATCATACTGAATTATGGGAAAGATGAGGTGAGAGGTAATGGAGTTGCAGGTGAAAGTATTGGATAATTTGTTGAGGATTTTATGGAGTGGATGTTTCTCATGGAAAGGAATATAGTCTCCATCTTCTCTGGGCTTCTGAGGGGCTGCGACACCCATACTTTCTTCTGTCTACATGTTCCTATTTTTTAAAATAGGAAGAAAGGTCTTACAAGAACAAAACAGCAAGATGAAGAAATATATAAGCAATGTGTTGGCAAATCTATGCAAAGTAATGTATACTGGAGGGAAGAAAGTCTATCACTGTACTTTGCACTCTGCTAAATTAGCTGTGTCAACTTCAGGAAGGGATTCCTCTATCACATTAGGCATCTCTGTGTTGACTTTTCCTCAGTGTGAAGCTGCAGCTAAAAAATTAAAAAGAATGGTGAACTTGTAAGAAGAATAGGTGACAAATAACAGGATAATGCCATGGGGTAATCCTACCTGGATTATTATGTGCAGGTACTGATCACAAAACTGAAAGGGCTGTTGGAAAAATTAGGGGAAACAAAATGTTGAAGGACTGAAACCAGATGGCAAAGGTTGGCTAGTTCGCCTTGGAAAGAAGGGGTGACTGCTTAACCAGTGGGAGGGCTTGGCAGCTCTGCCTTGCATATGCAGGATCCGAGCTGAGGTCTGTTACTGGCCTGTACAGGACTTGCTCCAACTGTTAGGAGGAGAACGCTATGGTTTTAAATGTCATTCTCTATACTTCTACGTCCCTCAAATTGACTACTCTTAGATTTAAGAGTCAGCTTTATTATTTTAACTAGTTTACAAGGAGACAATAAATGTGGCTGTATATTTTTGTCCAGCGCAGTTACTTTTCTTCCCCACTAAGTTTGCTCCTCTATAATGTTGGAGGCATGAAAAAAAAAAAAAAGTTTATTGGAAGTTATTGTATTTGAAAAGGGCCTTAGCTATTCCCCAGAAAGAAGGAAAGCGAACACCGGGTCAATTTACAACCTGACCTGAAAACACAAAGTTGATAATCGGCCATCATTGCTTATTGTATCTATGATCTGATTTGTTGAAATGCTCAATAAATCCACTATTAGGAGAAAAAGTGCTTACATGCATTTTTTTCTTTAAAAAAAAATTAAACAACAAAATAAAAGATTGATTGACAAGACATCAATAAAGCTTTGAGCATACACTGCTGACCTTTTTTTCTTTACACTGCAATCTGTGTTTATTAGAATTCAGCTCCTATAAATAGGTTTCTGTGGATAAAAAAGCAAGCAGCTTCTTAGGAGTTTTNGCTGAGGTCTGTTACTGGCCTGTATGGAACTCGCACCAACTGTTAGGAGGCAAGCGCTATGGTTTTAAATGCCATTCTCTATAGTTTCACGTCCCTCAAATTGACTACTCTTAGATTTAAGAGTCAGCTTTATTATTTTAACTAGTTTACAAGGAGACAATAAACGTGGCTGTATATTTTTGTCCAGCGCAGTTACTTTTCTTCCCCACTAAGTTTGCTCCTCTATAATGTTGGAGGCATGAAAAAAAAAAAAAAGTTTATTGGAAGTTATTGTATTTGAAAAGGGGCCTTAGCTATTCCCCAGAAAGAAGGAAAGCGAACACCGGGTCAATTTACAACCTGACCTGAAAACACAAAGTTGATAATCGGCCATCATTGCTTATTGTATCTATGATCTGATTTGTTGAAATGCTCAATAAATCCACTATTAGGAGAAAAAGTGCTTACATGCATTTTTTTTCTTTAAAAAAAAATTAAACAACAAAATAAAAGATTGATTGACAAGACATCAATAAAGCTTTGAGCATACACTGCTGACCTTTTTTTCTTTACACTGCAATCTGTGTTTATTAGAATTCAGCTCCTATAAATAGGTTTCTGTGGATAAAAAAGCAAGCAGCTTCTTAGGAGTTTTGTTCAATAAACTTCTGTGAAAATTCTAAAGACTTAATATATGGCTTTCAATTTAATTCATTCTGTCTTCCCTTCTTAAAAATAAGATATAAGTGGGGATGAAATAGGTTTAGCTGGTGGAGTGGGTTTTTAAAGCTATATTCTTAAAACTCACCTTTCCTTTTTAATGTCTGCTTCAGCAGTTCATTCTGAACAGACAGGATATATATCATCTCACACCTGGTACTGTCGGCTATTTCTTCTCTTTAAATAAAAACATATTATGAATCTGTGCTGCGCTTGAGTGTTGTGAGCCACTCAGGCTGGTGACTTCAAAAGTAGCCCGGGATGAGGCTTTGGCAGGCACTAAAGAATACCGACCGAGTCCTTGGGCCCTATTTTCTATTTGAACTTCCCAAGAAGAAAATCTCTTCAGAGCCTTTCAAAACAGTAAAGGTGGCACAGCAGTGATGTCAAGTATTTTAATTTTATTGCGAGACTAGTGCTATTCATGTATTAGGGGTTTTGTTCTTAAAGCCCTGCCTCCTGGAGTCCTATGAGAATCCCTTTCATTTTGTGTTGCTGAAGCAAAGGCATATTGATGCTCTCAGTGAGAAAGTGAAATAGAAACCTTAAGTTGAGTGGGTCAAAAATTCAAGCCTGATGAATAAGGCCTGTGGATGGAGACTCATCATTTGCTTGTCTCCTTGACATGTGGAAACTGAGTGGAGACTTCCAGAGCTGGCAGGTGAAGGATACCTCTGTTCTGATGTCAGAGTAGGCGTGTGTTTTTCATGATCTGCTTCGTGATGGAATAAAAACCAGTGTTACAAGATTGTCTTAGAGTTTCCCTCTTCCTTGGTCCTTAATAATCATTTTTTTTCTCCACCATTTTCTATTACCTTCTTCTAACACAGTGATTCTGGCTTAAGCATCTTTCCTTTGAGTAATTATAGTAATCTTTTATTAATTTAGGCTATTTCTTCCCCTTCTCTCCCTGTATTGTTTGGGGTTTGGGGTTTGTCTTCTATTTTTGGTATGATGGCTGGTCTTTTTTTTAAGAATCCCTCTCTGTTGTGTATGACAGGACAGTTCTTTTGCTGGGTCCTGACTATTTTAGGGGTTCACAGAATGTGAAACTGGAAAAAAAAATTGCTAGTATTTTCTTGTAACACAACACATGAAAAGCATCTGCAGAGCACCTGAGGCAGTCCTATGTCACCTGAAAACACTCCCAAAGATGCTTGTAGTTCTTGGATGAGATGGACTCGTATGCATAGGGCACGTTATCCTAATTTTTCTCTGCTTATATTAGAACTGGCAGCTACTGAGAGAAAACATTGAGCATTATTATTCCTCTCAATTTCAACTGTGCTATGCCATGATTAGGATAAGGTTGCACACAAAGCAGGCAATGCTACTCCTGTAAACCAAAAGTTACAAAGGTATATAGCACTCTGCAAAGATGATACAAAGCAGAGAGCCTGTGTTTTGTACTCCTCTAGACCTGCAGGTCTATAAAAGTGCCTTGTAGGGGTTTTTATCAAATGCAAGAATTCCTAATTTTTACTGCTAAAAGGAAGGAAGGAGGTGGTACAAAATACGAGGCCTTTTTAGAAATTCTCTACCTATACCTCACATCATTCCCACTTCTGCACAGTACGTCTAAGAGAGCCATGCTCCAGTCACATTTTATCTATTAAATATAGCACTTTAAAGAGACACACAAGCATTACTTTCAGATACAAGAGGACTACAGAGAACTTTAATTCTGCTTATTCAGTAATACTTTATTTCACATGCTCTGATCATTAGTATTATTATTAATTACTGTGCCATTCAGCTGTGCTGACAAAAAAAGTATCTTTCTGATATAACTGAGCACATAAAAAATATTGGATTAAAGAATTAGCTCTGCCAGAGTTTTAATAGGGCAAAGTAAAATGGCTAATCAAAATCTGAGCACATACAAGGTGATCATTTACCTCCTTCTATTGCACATTGTTTGAATAGTTTGTATTATGGATGTGAAATTGCCCTCAAGGAGGTTAGTTAAAGTAATAAAGGCTTCCCTTTGCCTCAGGAGCCACTCCCTTTGTGATATGACCTTTCTGTGACTTCTGAGCTCAAATCATTATGAAGAGAGACAAATGCTTAAGTCTTTTTGAAAGCTTTTCAGGCATTAGGTTTTAGAGCAAGGCCTTTTTTTCTCTCCTTCTAATCTAGTTGCAATCTGGGTTGGGGGAGAGAAGAAACAAGTGCAATGAGAGACCTTGAATGTGTTGTCTGTGCCTTATTTTGGGAATTTTTGTTAGTTTTGAGGATGGAGAGTGTAGTTTAAAACTAGAACGAGGCAAATCTGTGCCATCATCTCAGTGCTTCAGAGCAGTGCAGGTAGAGCTTACTTGCCCCAGCCCTGCTTTACTTTGAAGCTGAGTTGGTGGCAGGTGCCTGCCTGCTCTTTAAGGGCAATTTGGCAATGAGTAATGCTCAGGGTGGAGTGCAGGGGCATTCAGCATCCATAAAAGCCTCCTCAGGTGAGTAGCCCCTGGCTCTGGGCTCACCGTTGCTGCCCCAAAGGGCACGGGAGAAGCAAGGGGATGGACCCTTCTCTGAGAAGTTCCTCAGCAAACGTGGTGGATAGATGATTTTTTTTTAATGAGATATGAATTTCTTATGTTTAATTAAGGTTTAAGAAGGAAACTTTCATAAGCTCTGAAAGTTGCTGTAAGCTTAGAAGTCTACTTAGCAGCACTGCAGAAGATGTTTTTATACCTATCTAGAGCAGGTAGGTCACTCTGCCTGATAACCTTCTGTTTTAGGGGGACTGTTAATGGAAACCCAAACATTGCTGAACTACAATTGGAAACGGAAGGAGAAATGCTGTAAAACAACCACTTCATAAATATGCTCATTTCTGCCTCGTTCCAGTTTTGCAGTGATGGAGGATTTTTCTCGGTACGTGTGTGCAGAATTACTCACTAGATAATTTCTGCAAGGTTCCTTCGTTGAAGTGGTTCAGGAGAAACACCTCCTGAGTGAAGGCACTGGGGCAATTCTGGAGGGATGTGGTAGGTCACCTGCGTGGTGGTTTCCACTTGATGTTCAGGCAAGCAGAGCACTCGTTCTTGGATTTTAAAGAGATGTACAGATGATGAGATTGATTATTTTAAAAGTTGTTGTCTCTAAGATTCAGTGAAAATTGACTATTTGCATTTAAAAAGTGTCCTGAAGAAATCTTTCCTAGGATGTTTGTTAAAAGTAAAGACAAAGTGCAGACAAACAATTTTAATATCTGTGCAAATATTTGTAAGAAATTTTATGAGTTGTAGAATTTTCCAGGGTGCATTTGGGATTATTTCACCCACTGAACTGTAATCTTAATGCAAAGCATAGAACTAAGTACACCATTTCCATTTTAAAAGATCGCTTTTCTGCAAATTTTCTAATTTGTTTAATTAAACTTAGCACTTCATTCCACTTCATTAGATCTATTTAATTTTCATGCATCTAAGCAGTTTTTCAAGTACATAATTAAAAGAATAGTTTTATAAAATCAGTAATTTTTGTACATCAACATGCTCGAGAACAGGAACTATATGCGATAACAAAAGTATAAGCATAACTAATAGGGAGGAAATAGTCTAGTTCTGTTTAAAAAATCTTCCCTGAAGCTGGCCACTGTGTATTTTTAGAAAATACAAGATCTGTATGCTATACTGAAACCTTGCAGGAGAAGCGAATGCAGCAATAATCTCAATACTAATTTTTATTAAGACAATAGGGAGGGGGTCTTGAGGAGAAGTGTTATATGATGTACAACTAGGAGTTCAGTTTGGCTACCATACAGAAGTGGGTTTCATTAGGCCAGTCTTTTGCGAATGAAGTAGCTGGGGTGTAGGAAATAGTGACTTGCATATGGTCACTTAATAAACTGAAGCAGAGCTAACAGAGCTCCCAGTATTTTTCTTTGTCAGGCTTGCTCTGAGAGGAGACAAGAGTTGTGATTCTCGTGTTGCCTAGTGGCTATAGCCTGTGGACGTCTGGAGAAGGAGATAATGCTTTAGAAATTGATCTTTGTGTGGGATGAGGATTAATTCCATTTGCATTTTCTTCTGGTAGGCTTATGCTATGACTGAAGGAAAGGAAATGCTATATACCTTGATCATCATCTTAACAAAATCAAAAGTACTGTGTGGATATATAGAATAGATATATATAGAATTTCATTCTGTAGTTACTTGAAAAATGGGCATCAAATATAGATTGAAAATGTGAGGAAACAATGGCTGATCTGAGAAGAGCCACCTATAGCTGTCTTACACTAAAATGCCCACAGATTTGTCTAATGAAACCTAATATACAGTACACCAACAAGATGAATCTGTAGTTTGGTTCACTGAACTCACACTAACTTCTGTGGTCTGATTTTCAATATATGCTTTTGCTAAACTCTCTTATGCAGGTATCATTTTGTATGCTAGAAGACACGCGATATCGACTACTGAGTAAATAGTTCGCTGGTGTATTTGGAAGATTTGTGTCTGCATGTGCTTACGTGTGTTTGTGTGCAAATGTTTGAGGGTGTTATTTAAAAGGAAATGTAATAGGTGGAAGCATATGTTCCTGATTTAGTCCCCTGCTATGGAAGAGAGCTGTCTCCTAGACCTCTTCTTCCAAAGAAGCTTACAGGAGCTGTGCCATGCATGACACTAAACTGTGGCTTTAATATATGTTACAAATATGCTTTACTGTATGTGTTATAGAATATGCATTATATGTTGCCATAAACATGAGGTGTTTCATAGGAGACTAAAAGCCCATAAATTTTCCACAAGAGGAATATAGGTGAGATTTGTTACAGAGTTGAGATCCACTTGAGAGTGTAAATGTCATTTTAGTACTATGTAACTTCAGAATGAAACTGAAGTAAATGAAACTTTCAAGTTCTTATCTGCTACAGGTAAATGTTAGCAAAGCTCTTGCAATGCATAAGCATTATATTTTTAATGTAGTGTTTTAAACCTTTTTAAAAGTTTGTGGAAACTCAAGCTGTATCTGACAGTTCAGCTCTGACTGATGCAATTAAGCAAGGTTTTAATTAAATGAGATAACTTTTTAATGCATTTTCATGCATTTTATGTAGAATATAAAGAACTATACATGGCTCAGTTTAAAGTCATTTGAGGTAAATGGGAATCTTTGGGCCTCAAGTCAAGCTCTATAAGTTTTTCCTGTAAAAGAGAGGATCCATAACACTTGAAAACCAGTAGGATTTGTAGCTCTGTTAGTAAAACTGTTAACCAAAACTTCTGTTTTCTGAAATGTCAGCTTTAAGGATACTGGTAAAAGCTGCCAAGGTTAAAGGATTAGTTATTTACATGCTTTCTTCCTGGTCTTTCTTGATGCAGGCTTTCATTTGTGTGTATAAAGCTGCTAACTGTGTTAGGGAATGTCTTCTCCCTAGGCTAAGCCTTGCAGCAGTACCAAGTGTGCTGATAGTGTTTAGTTGGTTGGTTGGTTCACCTGAATCTTGGCACTCGTGTCTTCTCCCTTGCAGGAAGTTGTGGCAGCTGCTGTGCAGTGATCAGACAGATACAGTCTGAATGTGTTGACTTGGCAAGGGAACAAAGCATTTTTATGAAGAAAGGCTTGACAATAAGCAGTTTACATGTGGATCCGTTTGACATAAAACCTGATCAGCACGAGAGGGGAAGCCAAACAAATCTAACTTATGGTCGTATGGGTACATCCAGCCCGCTGTATGAGCCAGCAGTGGTCCAGGTGGCCAAGAAGGCCAATGGTATCCTGGCTTGTATCAGAAATGGTGTGACCAGCGGTCCAGGGAGGTTATTCTCCCTCTGTACTCAGCACTGGTGAGACTGCACCTCAAATCTTGTGTTCACTTCTGGGCCCCTCACCNGACATTAGGAAAAAGTTCTTCACAGAAAGGGTAACTGAGCGTTGGAACAGGCTGCCCAGGGAGGTGGTTGACTCGCCTTCCCTGGAGGTGTTTAAGGCACAGGTGGATGAGGTACTGAGGGACATGGTTTAGTGATTGGTAGGAATGGTTGGACTCAATGATCCAGTGGGTCTCTTCCAACCTGGTGATTCTATGATTCTAAGACTTGGGCCTCAGCTTGTTCTGATGTCACCCATTGACTAGTCCTGTTGACCTACAGAAAGGAGGACCAGTGTTCTTCACTTGTTTTGGCTTGTTTATCTTTAAAACTTAACGTTGAACTAAACTGATGGAGCAAGTATTTCAGTAACCAGGCTAACCTATCATCTTTATAAGCTACTGCAGAGCCACTCTGGTGCTCCTGCAATTCTATTTAGAAACTTAGTCCCTAGTTGCCTCTGCAGGGGAAGAGTATGCTCTTTGAACGACACTCTGAAAAGATCTGTGTGTTAAATATTTCAGACTTAAATAGGAATTAGCAGAGTTGTTCCATCTGAAAGTGATTCATTTTGAGAGCTCCTCTGGCAATCGCTGTTAAAAGTCTTTGTATTAAATTTGCCATATTGCAGTCTCTGTTTCCATTCCCTGTTTGAATGGCAGTTCGTTCCACAGGCTCGGGGCAGGGGAACTGTGACGGTATTCAATTAGCCAGGTAACCTCTGAAGATTTGCTAATGTACGTATAAAATAGAAATCCACTCTTAAAACTTATCTGACATGCACATTCATTTCAAGTGCTAATGGTTATGTAATGTATGAAAGGCAGCCCCTCTGGTGGCATTCCAGGGAGGAGTTTTGTCCCTTGTATACAAGAAACATTTTACAGCAGTGAGTGAAGGTTCAAATCCAGATTTCAAATTCCAAAGATGGGAAATAATATGTATCCAAAGATTATTCATTGATGCTTTTTCTTCTTGGACAACAGACACGTTTATATGAGGGGTACTGGTGGATAAAAATCACCACAGGGGGGTTGGACCCACTGATCTTCCAACCCAAACCATTCTCTGATTCTGGAATTCTGTACAGTTATGTTAGAGACAGGTATTCGACACAAGGAAAGATGCTTTCAGGATGTGTGACTTTCATTGTAGATAAAAGGAACTGACAAAGAAATAAAAGAACAAAATTAAAACTCCAGGAGAGAACAGAGTATGCAAGAGTCCCTTGTTAACAACAGACATCTGCCAACATACAGACAGGCTGTGAAGGGAGCTTGTTTTATCCTTAGGAAAGTTACATGGAAAATAGTTCTCCCGTTGTTGATCTGTGTACGCTCCAAACTGGAGAACCCCTTGTAGGAAAGTCTCCATCAGCTTTCACATAAAACAATCTCACCAGTTTATTCACACTACAGTTTCTTTCTTTGATCATTTCTGTGTTTTGTGGTTATGGGTTTTTTTAATGAAAGTTACATTACAGTTCATCTCTTCTGTGTTTAATATCAAATGTTGGTAAGAAGATTGTATGTAGAATCTTGATAGACTGTAAATTCTGCCAGTTTCTGGGACTGAACTGTTTTTATCTTGAGCTTCATACAACTGAAACACTGCAAGGCAAGAAAAAAAAAAAGAAAAATGTAATCTATAACTAATAGGTATTATATATTTCAAGCAAATTAGAACAAATTACTCACTAGAAGAGATCCTAATAAATTACAATTTGTGTAAAGCATTCTGAACAAAGCAATTATACTATGCAACAGTAGTAATGCACAATCTGGTGCAACACTTAAATACTGGATTGTTGAGCAACATTTTTCTAGTGTTTTAATAGTATTCTTATTGCTATTTAAGCTTTCAGGCAGATGACGCGTTTTACTCTCAGTAACAAAAACTAGGAAGCTGTTAGAGCTGTTAGATCAATGCGGGTATGCAAAACATACGCTGCAAAATTCCAGCTTTGACCTGACTGTTTAAATAGACCTTGAGGTTTACAAACACACGCACACAAAACCAGCAATGAAACACCCTCAAAGGATTTTTAACATGTTATAAAGGACTATATTAGTAATGCCAAGTTTTCTCTCTTTCGAAATGTTTGCAGTGAGTTTTTATAGTCACTCTCTGATTTTGCTATCCTATGAAGAATGACACTAAAGGAAAGCTCATGGAGAACATTTTGATGCTGAAAGGAACGGCTTGGAAGTCTGTAAGTAAATAGAAGCCAGGTCTATGCAGACTTTTTCTTGTTCATTCTCAGCAGGTTTTCAACTGAATGTTGTCAGGATCATTTTTACAATCCTTAATTTTAGTTGGAAGTTAATACACACATGCTCCCCCGTACATGACACTCTCTGATTTCAGCTCCATTGTTTCCTGACTCGGTCTCTGATGTTGCTGTTGAGGCTCTGACCTCGTGTCCAGATAAACTAAACTGGACAGATAAAAGCTTCAGAAGAAGTCAATTTAACTTTTTCCAAGCTTCATTTAGCAAAAGGTGCCACTTGCCAAGCTGTTAGGTGATGACATCTCTCATTTGGCACTGAGAAACTGGGGGAAGGCTGTGACATACTGTGAAATGTGTGAACAAATAGTTTATTCTCAATGAAGGAACGCCATCCCGTAGCAGTGTTCTGGCATGCGAGTGGATCAGCTTTACACCAGCTAAAACTAACAGTGAAAAACCCAAAGAAGCTATCTCAGAGTACGAAATAAGAACCAGAGGTGGACGAGCCATTTCAGACAGTGACTTACTGCAGCAGTTAAAAAATAACACAGAAACTGATGATTTATAGAGGAGGAGTTTGCAATAAGGTAAAACTTGAGCCAGTTTTTTTACAACTTCAGAGAGTAAGAGGGAGTTTGCTTTTAGTTACGGGGGGAACGTAAGTCCAGAAACTTTGGTTTGAGTATGTATGATTTGTCTTTTTATTAGATAAAGTAATTTCAACAGAGGATGCATTAGTTGGTGTACAACATATACTGATATCTGTTTTTTTAATGGGAACTACTTAGGTATTGAAGTTAACATCATGAGACAGAGAAGTATCAATATCACGTCTCAGGGTCTTGCATATTTCTTCGAAGAACCATACAGAGAACTAGTTTTCTCTGCGAAGCAACCATGCAGGTTAAATTGTGTCTTAAAATGTATTAGCCATGCTTGGGGTGATGAGCAAGGGAGCAGTGGAGTGGAGCTGGCTTGAGGCATTTTGACTTAGGTGGGTGGCCGGGAGCAGCCTGCCTCTGGCTGGCTGGGGGCAGTGTGATGTCCTGCACTCCCTACACATCCAAAAATTCTCACGTGCTTCTTCTGCACCTGCAGCCAGGGTCTAGCACCACGTGCCTCCCTCCCTTAGCTGGACAGTGCTTTGCGTGCTGTTGTTTTTTTGCTCCTTTTACATCACATGCCCTAAGCAGTCATGGGGAATGTCATGTTCCCTTCACGCTGCTTAGAGGGTCAGAACGGGCAAATTTATCAGTCTCTAAAACTTCACTCTCTGCATTATTCCACCAGCGCAAAAAGAGTCAGTGGATTGATCCCAAGCATGTAGGACAATATTTGTTTAAAGAAGAGAGGAGTTATATTTCAGCATTTTTTTGACAATTACAGTAATCAAGCTAAATTATCCATAAACCAGAAAAAAGCATCAATTTTACATTTGGAGGAAAGTTTTTTTGTTAAAAGATAGTTTTGTTTGGTATTTTATGCCTGGGATATAACCACTTTAGCCACCCAGAAACCAGACTGTGGTTTGTTTTTCCTCTATTATTACTTGGCAAAGCTAGCAAGGAAAAATATTAGAATCTGAGGCAATTCCAAAAGATGTTTTCTTGCCCTGACTCAGTAACTCTGTCTTCATGAATTCGTGCTGTCTTGTGGATTGTCACCCTGGTTATATATCTCCTTTAACCACAAAAAGCCTTTTAAAAATGGGGAATAAGCTCCAATTGTAGAGCTGGAATCCAGTTTGGGTTAGCAGCGAGGTGGCAGGAGGCTTTGAAGGACCAGATGCTTTGTTATCCCCAAATTGCTAGGGGAGCAGAAAGACAGGCAGCCTGTCCTTGGGGCTGTTTCTGTAGAACTGCTCCTTGAAGAGGACAAGCTTGTATCTCCTTGCAGCTCCCGACTCCCTCTTCAGGTTTGCTCCTGTTGTCGCACTGGAATCGTGCTTATTCCCATGCACTTGAATCCAATAACGTGTGCACTGTGCAGAAATTAGGTGTAGAGGCATCCATAATATTGTGAATTTATCACTCTCCTTTCTTTTTGTGAGTGGCTAATGAGACTTGCACTTTATTCTCATATTAATAATTGTGACAGTCACCTACAATGTCTTAACATCACAGTGTATTTTTGGAGATTAGGGTGCACGGCTTCTTTCATACCTTATCTGCCTAAACTTTTGTTCAAAGAAATTAAGTATTTGTTCACCCATTATGGACAATAATCTTCTTGAGAAAATGTTCATTCTGCATACTTTGAGGAAAGTCAGAGGTTCAAAACTGAACTTGCAAACAGGAAAATTGACTGGTTGAACTCTTCCAATTTATTTTGCTGAAATTTGCTATTTTGAAATTTGAGTTCATTGCCTGTGCAAATAACAGTTTCAAGTTCCTTTTTTCCAAGCATAGTTTCAATGGCAGGATTTATTTCAAGGATTACATTGTATTCATTTCACTTACAAAAAAAAAGAATCGTTCCACTGAAATCCAAAAATAAACCCAAAGCAGGGTAAATTATTTTTGTAACGTCTATCTTCAGCACTGAATTAAAGAATGAGGTTTGGAATAATTCCTGTATTGAAAATTAAGACATCTAGGTTCGTCCCTGGCTCGGCTGTTGTGTTCTGCTTGAGGAAATTGTATAATCTGTCTCAGCTTCAGTCTGTAAAACCAAAAAATGTGTAAAAGCGTTGCGAGAAACTGGTGTTTCTTGTAAGAGATAAGTACAAAGCAAGTTAGGAGTAGTACTTTTAACTGCTTATAGGGCTGTACTTAATGGTATGTCTGTTTATGTATTGTGTGTGATTTATGCGATGCATTTAGCCTTTTCCTTCTTCATGCATCATTCTGATTTCTACAGTTGCATTCACGATTGTGTAAGTATCTGAAATACAATTAGAGAACAAAGTTCAACCTGTGGATTATTAATGAATGACTGTAAATATTATTTAATGGGTAGTTCTTGCCTGTAAACGGTATGTTGTCTAAATTGTGTGGTGGTTTTTTTCTGCTCATTGGTTAGATAAAAACCCAAGAGACTAATAATTACTGCCCGAACAACAACTTTCAGTTACTGAATCCTTTCAGAGATATATTCAGCCAGCTGAATACTTGTGAGCAATGCATTGCACAATCTTTCAATGGCAGCTCTTGCAAGTCTTGTGCTTAAAAGTGATTAATTGATTCTTTATTTGGCTGCCTTGCACGTCAGATTTATTCTGTAGCACTCAATATCTGAAAAGTGCTAACTTATTTTATAATAGGAAAGAGCAGCTCCAATTACCCAGAATTTTGTAGTGTTCAAAGGCAACCAAGAAAGCATAAGGCCAAATATTTTAAAGGAGGGACACATGCTAGCCTGCTCTGCTGTACCTGCTGGGTCTTGGTTTCATTTGTTACTACTAGTGTTCTGCTTCCAGCACAATATCAGAAATGGAATTCTCTTGCATGGTTTGAAACTACATGATGAAGATAGAGGTTTTTAATCACCTTTTTCTTGTGCTATGTAATAGTTTGTTCTAGGGGATGCTACACAGATGACTGTATCTGAGTTGTGGTTTTGGAGACTCTAAATAGGTTATAATAAAGGTCACATCTTTAACTTGCTCAAGTGTTTTTCTTGTTGGTTTGAGTTTGATTCACGCATCTTATTTTCATTTGCCTTTCTGCTACTTTTTCCCCAAACCAAGTCTCATGATTGTGTTTATAGTCTCCTTCTCCAAGGAGAGCTTATTGATGCCTTTTCTAGTCTCTAAATACCATTTCCCACCTGTTTCTGCTTGCCTGGCTTTAGTTTATTAACTGAGTTTGCATATTGAGCTTCTCATGACCGTTGGTGTCACCACTGACCTGCATTTTGTCCCTGGAAATTCTGTCTGTAAAGTGAGAAAGCAATTTCAAAGCGAACTTCTATGGTCCTTTTTCCTTGCCTTTATGAAAGATTTTAGGTGTACAAAGTCTTAACTGAAGCTGGGATTTAGTCCAGTAACTTCAGGAATTTCACTTCAATAAAAATCTAAGTGTTTGGCTCAGAGTGAGGTATATTTCTGTTATGTTCTGTAAAAAAGAAATCACAACATAAACCTGGGGAGAGTTTGGCACACCTCTTGACTCCACTTGCGTTCTCCTTGTTGTCTCCTGTCTTTTGTTGGTAAACTAAAAGAGGAAAGTTGGCATCAGGAAGTGCTCGTGATTGTTCAGTCCTAGAAAAATAATTACTAGGTTTCATAGATTACACTAGTACTTATTCAGGAAAAAAAAGATCTTTTTGCAGCCAAATATCAAAGCAGCTTTGGGTAGATGCAGGCAAATTGCTAAAATTTTCATTGGTAGAAATTTCTGAGAAGTTAAAAAATGTTAAGATGTATAAATATTATATAGTGTACAGGATGTATCAACTTATTAAAGTATGTAGCTGCTCATTGAGGCATACCTAAGCTTCTCTTCCTCGCAGCTTTACTGACCTTGTAAGAATTTTCTGTGGCTTTAAAGTACAAAAACCCCAAAGCAGATCCATAATCTCCAGGGCTGTGAGTCAGTGTTGAGTCCAGCAGGTTTTACTCACTGCATGTTTCCCTCTCTAGGATAAGCGGAAGCATAAAATCTGTGCTCTCTTGCCTTGCTGGGCTGCTGTAAAAGGAATGCGGCCTGCCCATAGGTTCTGTGCCCTGGTCACTGCAGATGCTCAGCTCTTCTGTTTTGTTACCCTGGATACTTAGCTGAACGCACCATGCATTTGCTTTTAAAATTAGGAAAAAGAAAAAGCAGCATGGAGTAGCATTCAGAGCTGCTCTGGATGGACTACCCATACTCTAAGCCATTTATCAAAGGGAAAGGATTCTTTCTAGTAATGCTTTTAGCCAAAAATTTGTTGGTGTGCTTTTCAAGATGTCTTGGAATGCTGGTGCAATAAATTGACTGTACAAATCTAATTATCTCAGCTTTTTTTTTTTTTTTGGCAATGCTACTTTGATTTGTTCTTGAAGCTCTTAAAGAACTGCATTGGGAAAGAGATTACATGATTTATGTAACATTTATTTTCTTTTATTCTTTGTGATCTGCCTTGTTATAATCTATGAATTGTTTAAGTGCTTTTTTTGCTTTGAACTGGCAAGAAAGTGGCAGCATCTCTTCTTGGTTTTGTTCTTTTTTTTCTAAATGAATCAAACCCATGACTTATGGACCAGGTTGGTAACCTCACATCCTCACGTGAAGGACACCTCTGTGGTGATCCTCTCCTTTAGAGGGTGAAAGACTAGGTCTGCTTTTCTTGCCACCCTCTGCCTCACTAGAGAGAGCTGCAAGAGAGAATGAATGTCAGTTTTTACTGATGGTGTCATGGCAGACACTGTGTAATTGAATTGATGGTGTAATTGACACTGAACTATCAACACTGATGTTAGTTAATTGGGAAAAGAATTCCACAGGAGTGAGGCAAAAGGTTGAGTCCAACCACAGGTGTGCATGCTCAGCTTAAGGAATGTTTTTTCCCAGAGCTGTGGGTTTTCTCCTCTCTGAGTAGACATTCAAGATAATCTTGATGCTCAAATGATATTTCTATTTCCTGTGGGAGAGAGTTTTCCTTTGACTATTGAAAGCCAGCATGCTTATGCCAGTTGCTAGAGGTTACAAGAAGGTGTTGTGCAAGTTTGGAAAATCCACTGAAGAATTACTTTTTTTTTTTTAAAGTGTCCTTAGGAGTTCTGGCTAACTTAACAAGGTAGCTAAAAACAGTACTGGACTTTGTTTCTGAAGTTGCAGTGATGTTCCAAATCTGAAAAATCTGGTGGTTTGGAGCCCTTTCTCAATGGTGAATGAATTGCCGTGCCAGATTACAATGTTCTAGAGCAAAACTTCAACTGCTTTTGCAATTATTTCTGTTCTTGCAAGCAGATGACCTTAGTGTTTACAGTGGGTTCAGCCATTAAACAAATCTCCTTTTTAAATTTCCTTCTAATTGCCAAAATACTAAATATTTTCTGGTCTGTAAACAAGGCTCAAATCGTTAACGAGGCAGGGACTCCTGTCACTGGAATTATTGCAAGAGTATTTTCTAGTATTTGTGACAACAACTATTTCAAGGAAAAATAAAATCCTGATCTCAAGTACTTGACCACTTAAAGTAGAACAGATGTATAAAACATGTAACCTTGTACACCCTGTGTACATACATGTGTAAAATATGCATTTTTATGTATAGGAGTTAGTATTAGAAGTCAGAATTCTTTTGCTGGTTTTGAACTTCAATTAGATTTCCAGCCTAAGAGATGTTTTCTAAACCCATTTTCACAAGAAAGACCTTGTTTTCTGCCTTTAACTCGCATTGGAGGAAATGTTGATCTTAACTATGAAGGAAAGAGGGATGGTGTTTGGATTTTCTTTTCCTTCCACTGAAATCAAGGGAAAGAAAAAGTTATTCAAATGTTAATTGAGCAATTAGTTCATGTAAAGGGTCAGTAGCTGGGGTTAGTACTTAAAAGTATTCCTTCTCTTAACAAAAATAAATACAATGTGCAGTTAGCATCAAGTAGTGTAGATTCTTGCCTCAAGTACTTTAGTTGAAGCATTTTCCCTATGATTTTGTGATACTGTAATGTAATATTAGCAGTCTCCTACTATTCAGCAGGGTTTGAAATATGACAATGTAAACTTTCTTTACTTGCGTTTCTGAGGTCTTGATTGTACAAAGTGCCAAACCTCTGTCTCCTACTGAGGCAGCATGAGTTGAGAGCACCTCAAACGTGTGCTTAGTGTGTTGAAGCATGCCTTGCTTATTGAGGAAAAAAAAGAAAAAAACAATAATACAGAAGGTGGGATGTCAGCTATCCACTAGATAGTTCATATAAATAAAAAGTTTGCACTCTTGTCAATGCTGACTAAACAGAGTGAAATTTCTTTCTATCTGGCTTGCAGGGTATCAATGTGTTGCTACATTTACCTGTTTTAAAAAGAATATGCAAGCATCCCCGATTGTTGTGACTCAGATCAAGCCCATGTTAACAAAGTGTTGTGTAGCTCTTTCTAGAGACAGCTGAAGAAATATTTGTTAAGTGGTGGAGGGCTCTTCACAGCAACCTCACAGAGGCGTAGAGCAGCATGGAGGGACAGGGGTGCATAGGTAGCTCAAACAAACCCCTTGAGCTTTGGGCCAGTTTCTACAGCTTCGGAAGCCCAGCCCTCCATGCTGTGGATGAGGTAGCTCCTGTATACCCACCTTCCATACTGGATTCTGTAAAATAACAGAAGCCACTAACACAAAAAACCCCAAATGAACCCAACAGTCATATGTCTTGGTAACCAAACTATTTCTCACCACTAAATTTTCTGCTCCCTTGCACCTGTTAAACAAATTTTGATTTATAAGAATGTACTTTTGACTGAAAATGTAGCTGCCCTCTAAGATGTCTGAGAACACAAATTTGAGGGAATGGCCTCAAGCTCCTCCAGGGGAGATTTAGGCTAGAGATTAGGAGGAAGTTTTTTATGGAAAGGGTCATTAGGCATTGGAATATGCTGCCCAGGGAGGTGGTTGATTC
>WAAB01018609.1:194022-219714 GCA_013389865.1 Piaya cayana | reverse complement strand
AAAAAAAAAAATCTTTGAAATTATTAGTCTTAAGGTGGCTGGATCTGTAAAATTTTAAAATGGAAGCCTTCAAATGAATGGAACTGCTGAGGTCACTAACTACTTGCATAGAAAATATAAGATTGATGAGAAATATAACTATGGGATCTACTAATACACTTAAAATACAACTTTAAGGTTGTAAATTTTCATTGTACGCTTTGGGGGAGGCTTGATCACTGAAATCAGAGCTAAGATTACGACTGACTTCAGTGAAAGCAGAGTTAGTTCGATGCCTAATGGTTTTGACAGGCTTGCCATCAATCCCTGAATAAACCCTCTGCTCCAAATTTTAGAAAAATCTCACTGTCTCATGCCTTTCTGGATCAGCCTCATGCTTGAGATGGCGTACTGAGAATTTTGAGAGGGGCCTTGTACTGGACTGGGTCCTTCTGAACGTCTGCATCATGTTACCTATTCAGCTTNAAAAAAAAAAATCTTTGAAATTATTAGTCTTAAGGTGGCTGGATCTGTAAAATTTTAAAATGGAAGCCTTCGAATGAATGGAACTGCTGAGGTCACTAACTACTTGTATAGAAAATATAAGATTGACGAGAAATATAACTGTGGCATCTACTAATACAATTAAAATACAACTTTAATGTTGTAAATTTTCATTGTACACTTTGAGGAGGCTTGATCACTGAAATCAGAGCTAAGATTACGACTGACTTCAGTGAAAGCAGAGTTAGTTCGATGCCTAATGGTTTTGGCAGGCTTGCCATCAATCCCTGAATAAGCCCTCTGCTCCAAGTTTTAGAAAAATCTCACTGTCTCGTGCCTTTCTGGATCAGCCTCATGCTTGAGATGGCGTACTGAGAATTTTGAGAAGGGCCTTGTACTGGACTGGGTCCTTCTGAACATCTGCATCATGTTACCTATTCAGCTTTCTCTGTGTAGTGTTTCTGGATGTGGCTTCTTCGGCATGAAGTTGTTTTTGCTTTGAGTTTTCTGTAAAGTTGCTCCTTCTGGGAGAGTTTAAGACTGTTATTTTACTTCAGTCGCACATTTATAGTGTACAGAAGTGTGTTTGGATGGGAAGTATCAATAACATATTGAGTGTTTCTATGGAATGGATTTGAAAAACCTCAGCACCAATAATCGGTTTTGCTTCCTCAGATTTTATTGAGAGTGCATTAATAGATGGATAGTTCTTTTGTGATATGTGATATGCATGTGTGTGAAAGTGCTAGTGATTCAATATAATGGCAGGGAAATGACTCTTCAATAAAGCAAAAGAAAATTTACATCTGAGCAAACTGAGAGATAAACTGACAGTGAGTTATCAGCATATGGGGCGAACTCCTCTGCAATAGTTCTTTGGAAACAATGAGAAAGGGTCAAGAACGGAAATATTTTCTGTAATTTCAGAAAGAGAATTGTTTTTCTTGTTTTGAAATAGATGTTCCTGTTCATTTTTCTTTCATCTGTCTGCTTATCCTTTTTTTTGTGGTTCTATTCTTTTGGGTTCAGGTGGCCTTCGGGTATTGAGGGACAAGCATTTTCAGTGGCAGAATCATCTAATAATGCAGGCAATATATGCCTTCTAAAGAATAGGTACCTGTTTCTAAGATAATCTGGCTGCTGTAGGTAGAGTTTTGAACAGTGGAGCTCTGCATGTATGTGATGCTGCTACGAAGTTCTGCAAGTATAATTAATATCAGGATTTGGCTCATGCATTCTGCGAAGACTTTGTGGCTGTGTTTTGCATGGAAAATTTGTATGTGGTTGTTGTGGTTTTATACTGATGTGACTAAGATCAGAACCTACTTAAAGAATCAAAAAGCTTTAATTGCATTGTGAATATTAAGGTGTAATGCATGCAGCTCCTTCCACATCTTTCATTCCAGGGTAAGCTTATTTTGCGTATCTGTTACCAGTTCATAATGTAGCAGATGTTGCATGTTTTCTGTGCTTTTTCTTGCTGCTGAGCAGAGCTGTTTCCTTCCCCCATTTCCAAATAAAAATGCTCTCTCTCAAAAAAAAAAAAAAAGTGAATCCAGTTTTCTTACTCACTTTGTAACATCCAGTATTGTTGAGTGTTCTGAGTTTTGAAGATGAAAGAAACAGGCCATAAGTTATGGAGTTAGAGGACAATATAAACAAAATGACCTTTGGTATCATGCTTGCCATATTCTGATGAATAAATTGAGTTCATGTTTAACATTCAGATAATACTCCTGGCAGAGAAAAACATTGCCACATTAAATGTTCAGATCAGAACTGTTCAATGCAGACTAAATTAAGTTGGATCTTAGGACAGCAAACTTAAAATGAGTAACATGTGGCAATATTTGATTTAACAAAGTCTCGTTTCTTTTTTCTTTTTTTCTTTTTTTCTTTTTTTTACTGTAAGTTTAAAAGTATAAAGATACACATGCCACAATGGAGTGCCAGGAACATTAACTGCTTTTGATCTCTCTCCTCAGATATTAACGTCTCCCCCCCAATACACCCCTTGTTTGGCGTCTTAAGAGCTCATACCAATAAAGATGCAGAGAACAGCAGTCTTTGCTTCTGTTTCTTCAGCTTGTTTTCTTAGTGTTGCATGATCTATGCCCTGAAGAGGTCAATTTTAATCAGCCCCCAGGCACTGCTTAACATTTAGGGCCAAATTTTCAAAGAAGGGCCTCGGTTGGATTTTGATTAGCGAGCGTACGATGGTTTCTTGCACTGCTGAGCCTCCCAAACACATGTATGTTTTTGCCTGCCAAAGTACAGTACTAAACTCTTTGAAGTGAAGACGCGGTCGTCCATGCTACTGACATGTGTGTCCTTTGTTTGCAAATTGGAGAGTTGCACATCTGTGTGTATCCGCCATTGATTGCAGTTGTACTTCTGCACCTGTATTTGATTGTGGGAATGAGAGGGTAGGTTTGGAACTGGAATTTATTTTTGGAAGTGCAGTACCAGTTTTCCGTGAGATTAGTAGGATTTTCAGTCATTACCGGCTGGCCATTTTTGCAATTTGATCTTCTGGGAAGTGTTCTACTCTGCAGAAATCTCAGTTTTGCTGGTATTGAGAGTAAAATGCAACTGCATTGCTAGTATTTAAATAAAAGGTTTCTTGGCTTCATAGAGAGCATCGAGTTCACAGGGAAGATGCATAAATCTAGTCATCCTTGAAAAAGACCATTAGTCATTCAGGCTTAAGCAGCGTTTAAGGGAGCAGGAACTTCATGCCCAAAAGCCCCTTTAGATGTCCGTGATGATTTCTCACTTTTATAATTCCAGTAGGAATGCCAAGCATAAGCGTAGAAGAATGCCTTTTGCAAGCCACAAATGCTGTTGCTAACACAGGGAACTGTGTCCAAAATAGTAATAATTTACTTAAGTATTCCAGAGCAGCAATATCCAGTACTTTGATGCCACTTATAAGTACTTCACTGAAATAGGGGTACTGCTAAAACATATCCCCAGTTATTATTTATGCATGTGGCTATATTCTGAAAGATTCAAAATATTTTAGTCAAGCTCAGGACTCCATATCTCATTTACAGAAGAGGAATTCCTGCCTGCCTGAAGGATTATTTTAGTTACATGCATTGGTGTTAGAGTAATAAAGTCAATGCTGTCCAAACATGGCTCAAAATTGAAGAGAGGGGTTTTCCATGTTGCCTTGATTGTGTCAAATTTACGTTGTTGTGACCAGCTCAGGTGTAGGTTGTTTATTTGGGGGTTTTGGTTTGTTTTTTTTTTTTTTTTTTGTGGTTTGGGAAACCCCTTTGTAGTTCTCTATGCAAAACCCCTATAAACCCCACTTGGGAAATACATTAACATCCAGGGCATCTTTGATGGAAACAATGTCTTAGGTGCAGAATTTTCAGTGGGAGCAGCAGAACCCTCTTTTTTTTTTTTTTTCCATGGACCTTTCGTCTGCTTGCAGTGTGCACTGAGGGTTGCAGTTCTGCCCCACATGCCAGGAGCAACACTTGGAACATAGCCTTTTGGCTTCAGTGTGAGCAGAAACAGGCCTGCGATGATTTAAAAAAATGGGCAGGTTGGAAGGGAGCAATCAACTAGTAAAAGTTCATAACCATGCAATTACAGCATAGTGACTGTGCAAGCTGAAATTCATTGGCTGTTTGAGGCTCTCCAAGACACATGCCGCCTGAGAATTTCTGTATTTATTTTTAATTTATTTCAGTCTTACTGGAGGTTTGACTTTTGGTGTGCCTAGCATAGGGCTTCAAAGAGCACACAGACAGTGGCTTTACTGAGTTGCCTTAGTCTTCTGTATGTGTTCACATATGTGTGTACAAATTCACTCATAACCTGTAGGATGTGCACTTTAATTTTCTAAGTTAAAGAAAAATATTATTTATTTGAAAAACAGCATGTTTGCATGTAAAAATCTGGAACACAATTATCATGAGGAAAATAAATGTGTAGCCATGAACATCACAACCACCAGCTGATCTCTATGCCTCAGCTTATTCTGGACATTTTTAGGAGCTGAAAATAGTGTGTAAAGAATTACTAGTTTTGGGAATGGCAGTAGTAGCATCCTCGCTCATGGCCTAGCCTCACAGTATCTTTGTAAAGTGAAGTTAGCTTTGGAAATTGTCTGATGGTTGGTAGTAGGAATTTAGGAACAGAGAAAAATAATTAGAATTCTAATAACTAGCAGGAAAAGGTGTTTGTCATAATTACACAGCTTTTTCACATTTGTCTTGTATGAGAGGCTCTAAAACGCTACGCTGCACACTGTGTTTCTTTTAAACTTTCTCAAACTATGCAGAGATCTCGGATGATCTTTCAGGCGCAGGAAAACCATTGAGATCTTGACAGGACAGTTTGTTGTAAAAACCAGAAANAAAGCCTTCAGTGTTCCTTATTGACCTTTGTTTGGGATCATATTTTTTTCTGTCAGCTTTAACTGCTGCTTATCCTTTGCAGCATCCTGCACTGTGCCTGAGCAGTAGCAGGAGAATCAAAGGGAGCAGCTAATAGGTGCTGCCTTACACAGCTTCAGCTGGGCACCACGCTGTTCACACCGCGCCTGCCTGATTGAATACCTGAGCACCTGTCATTTGGGTTTACTGTTACGCTCGCATTCGTAGAAAGAGAATAGAAAGGCTGAAACATTCCTGTCATGTTGTTGATGTTCAGTACCGAAACACGGCTCAGCCACAACAAAACCCATACTGGTAATGAATAATGCCTACTGTACAACAGAAGGGAATTGTGTTTATTTTATAGGCCTTAAAGTTATTCTGTCTACGTGGTGTGAAACACCCCAAATTCTCAGTACATTTTTTCCTTTTAATTGTCATTTGTGCTGACTCTCAAGTTCTAGCTTTGGTACCAAAGTAAGCAGGCAGTTTTCTTTCACTCAGGTGTTTGGGATATGTACTGTGGGAAACAGCTCTTCTGATAGAGAAGGTAATGAAAGGCCTCCCAACACTGAAACAAAAATGTGTTACTAGAAACAATGACAGCTTGTCAGAGTGAAAAGTAGGATAACTTTTGGAGATGTGAAAGAGCAAACGCCATGTGAATTGAAATATGTACGACTTGCCCTGACTCAGTGCTAGAAATGTACTTGGTGACTTGTTTTTTTTGTTTTGCTGCTCTTGTTCATCATTATAAAGCTGCATGGGATGGCCCTGGGGATTTTGTGAGAAATTCAGGCAAATGCAGGTTGGATTCTGTCATGGAAAACCCTTCCCAATACCAGAAACTCTGACCTTGGAGAAAAGTTTTAAACTTTGATAGAGCAGGATGGGTCCCATCAGCTGTGAATCTTTAGCAGAGGTGTCACTTCTCCTGTCCTTGCTCTGTTCATCAGGAACAGAAAAAGGCATTTCCATGCTTATTAGCTGCTAAGCTTTGTAAGATCGTATTGTGATTTCATATGTCATATAGGATACTTTAATGTTAAGATAGTCAAGTAGGTTGCTTCATGATTTCTTTGCAAAGGTATATTTAAACAAACCTATGAACTTCATTGTAAATATCAATCAATTTCAGTTGTTGTACTAGTAACACTCTCAGCATCCTCCTCTTGAGAAAATGTAATTATTAAGTTATTGAAAAAACTATAGGTATAGTGAATTGAAATATCTCTTGTAATACTACTTTGGCTACTTCTCTGTTCTTGAAATGCAGATCAGCTACGATGCAAAACTCTCTTAGCATTTGATGTTACTGAAACAATCTGATTTCTGTCTCTGTATTAGCTTGAAGAGTGACAGAATGCAGCAAATGAAATTTGGGAGTGCTGTATAATATCTCTGTTCTGGTTACACCACACTGCTGTGTCTCAATTGACTTCACCATTGTGTTAGCAAAACCTTTATGTCCCTTCTTGTAAAAGAACTATAGTGCTTTAAGATAATTGTAAAAAAAAAGTTGTACTGAGAAAGTTCCTGAACTCTCTTTCCAGTGGGCCAAATGAACACTGTCAGATTTTCAAATGTGCTTTTTCAGCAACAGTAACACTAAATGCAAAACTGTGGCTATGGTGAACTCTTTCTCTGAAATTTCGCATTAGTGTTTTCACTAGCTCTGACCATCCTCTTGCTGAACAGGGTGAAAAAAGACCAGAAACAGGGCATGTGCTGTCTCTTATGATATAGTCTAGAATACACATGGCATTGCAGGCCTTGACATTTTAAGCATTTCTCTGTCTGGAGCCCTTCTTCTGTTGATAAGGATTTGATTCTACACTCTTTCCCTCTTTCTGCTGAGAGGAACCATCCCCATGCTGAGCCCATTAAATGGATGGAGGTTGAGTTTGGGGAAGGTTTCCTAGATGCTGGTTTTGGCAAAGGTCTTTTTGCCTTATTTGCCAAGCCCCACAGCTTCAGATCAGCCCTGAAGCTCTGTAACAGGTGATCTGCTAAGCCCGAAGCCATTGTAGTAAAGCTGTCAAAATGTACAGCAAATTTGGACTCCCTACAAGCAGAATTTGAGAGCTGTCATCACACTGAAACCTTTGGTTCTCCAAGTCACATTCTATAATGTACAGTTCAATGAGCAACATGTTAATGTTCTGTTTTCTAAATGTTGTTTTGACATTTAAATGTTCAAAACCATCTTGAGTTAATTAAATGTAGAAGCTTTAAGTGAATGGATTACGCTGACAACTCATCATCTAATTACCAATAATTAGGAGTAAAACAACATTAGCTAATAGAAATAATAAATAATTGTGATAGGGAAGAAAATTCAAATGTGCTGCCCAGCAGTGTGGCCATATTTTCCCAAGCAGAGTTCATACATGAAAGCCCTGAATATAGTTATTTAGTCACAGGCTGTACATGCACAGGCATTTCTCACTGAATGTTTTAAGTTAATAAGAGCTGGTCTGAGAATAGACAATACGAAATAACATTTTAGGCTGATGAATTCCAGAAGCCGGGGGCACGCTGTTGGCACAAAATAATTTAGACAAAATAGATCAACAAGGGGTCTGAAGAGTCAGAAAGATATTTTTGTGTCGTCTATTCATCTTGTCAACACCATTAAGAGAGGGGAAAAACCGAAGCAACTCGGAAGTCAGTTTGGTTTGATTTTTATGTGTGTTTTCTGCCAGTTGTTAGCTGGTAGGTCTTAAACTTGGAGAAATCAAGGGTAGACAAGATGAAATTGTTCACTTTTCTTCAGGACATTTGTGGAGAGGATGTTTTCAGTCATTGTACCTGAATGTTTATCACCAGGAGCAGTTTCATTTACTGATGGAAGTGTTAAATGAAAAGTATCTGTTTCTTGATGACCTAGAAAATAATGTAGTTGAAACCTAATTTTCTTTTTGTTTACAGAGCTTGGAAAACTTTTAATTTCTGTGCTTTCTTCAGATCTGTAGTTAGAAAAGCATTTGTCTTACCTCAGGCTAATGAGGCATAGACTCTTTGCAGGAATAAGTTCTTTACCACAAGCATCACTAGTTGCTGCCAATCTTTTTATTTGTGGTACTTAATCCATTTTTAAGAAATGAATTATTTATCCATGTCTTAGGAGAGGTGAAGCTCATCCCTTTGTGTTTATTATGACTATATATGTAGTTTATTTATGTATATGTTATTTAGGGTGCTTTGGAATAATAAACATTGAAACAAGTAATAGGTTTTCAAGCTGGTAACACATCAGTCGTGTTTGTTCATTTTGATGTGTGCTTAATGTGCATGTATTTACCATAATTACTTACACAAAGAAAATGAGGAAGATAAATATAAATACAAATTACAAGCCAGTACTTTAGTTGTGGCTGATGCCCTGCTTGGGACTATGCCTAGAAAAACATAAGATTTTTTTCAGGAAAGTGTACAGATAAAAGTGACAGCAGCGTAGGTGTGAACATAGGATAATGGAGGTGTAAAAGTATGTGTGGTAGGTGAGTATTTAATAGGCCTGCTGGACTGAGAAACAGACCACAAAGAACCTCCAGGAGAATTATCAGTGAAGGAAAATAAGGAAATTAATAGAGATTTTGGCTTTATTATTATTATTATTATGGCTGATTTTTAGTAAAGAATCTAAATTTGTGATCACCTTTGTTGTGGTTCTGTAATTATTCTGATATTTTTATTCTTACAAAAAAGGGAAAGTGATTATTATAAGGTGTTCTGGTTGAAAGATTTGAAGACAGCCTTTCATAATTATGTTTTTATTTCCTTTACAACTTCTCATTTTCCAAGATCAATTTTTTTTACTTCAAGAACTGATCCATAGATACCACCATGAATATTTATATTTAGAGAATGAAGCAGGAGTATTTGTAAATCCATACCCTCTTAATTAACGCCAGTCTTCAAGGTTGTGTTTCCCAGTGATTGATAATAAAAAGGTTTCAGTGTGGCATGGTATCCTTTGCAGCATGAATCATACAAGACCATAAAATTGTTAGCTACATCATTATGGCTGAGAGTATTGTACTAAACGAGCAGATGCCAGAAAACAAAATGAATGTTTTATGTGTTCTCTCAACTAGATTCACGTACTGTGGAAAACGTACCTCTCTGAACAAATCATACCCCTAAATGTGTTTTTAAAGTTTGCATAATTAATTTGAGCTCACTTTTTACTGATTGAGCACAATGAATTTAATTCCATATGTCTTTATTTTATGTGCTGACTGGTAGAGAGTTAGATTTGGCAGTCGCTTTAATAGAGATAGAAACGTGCATGTTTTGCTGATAGCAGTACCATTATTTACAGATATAAGGATCTACTTAAGTGCTGATTAGGCAAGAAATTTTCCAGACCAGCTATAATAAGATTTTTTTTAAAAAAAAGTAGACTTTCAACTATATTGATTTTGTTTTTAAAACAAGTCAGCTTTTTTTTAGTGGGGAGAGGAAGCAGGGGAGATTGGTGTGAATGGGCACCCAGAAACTTTTGGTTAGAAAAGCTGCAGTTGTATCTCCCAGGAACTGTTATTTCATTACTCTAAGGTCGCCTACTCCTTTAGTGACCAGACCTCCTGCTCAGATGTTTTGCTTGATGCTCTATTGTTTTTTCTCTCTAGACACAGAGCCCTGTTGCAACATGGGACACGTAGTCCAGGTAGAAAATTTTGTTTACAACAGAAGAGTGTATAGGTAGTCCAAAACAAGATACTTTCTGGATCACCTTCCCTGGAGTCTGATCTAATCTTTGGGATTTGTACAATACAAGCAGGAGTGATCTTACTAAGATAAATGAACAAACGGATGACCCCTGAGAATCGTTTCCCCTGATTCCAGTGACAAATCAGGTTAAAATCACTGTTGCACATATTTTTTACAAATGTATCCGTACAAAAGGCACAGCTTTGGTTGTAGCATTACATACCTATTTCTCCTGCTGTGTCTTATTGTTTCAATGAGCTTATGGGATCTTTGGCCATAAAATACTGAGAACTGGACTAATCACCTGTTTTGACAATTAGGTGATTATGGTTTTTTCTTTGTATGCTGAAACAGATGAAAACACATGTAAGCGTTTTTCTAGACTTTGAAACACTGTAGAGTTACACCTAGGTCAGCAGATCCAAGACTGCTTGGAATAGTCTGCAGTGTTGTCAGTTCTGTCGTTCCAGTCTTTAAAACATTCCAGCACAAGAAACTTGAAATCTTCACAGCCTCAAGGGATTTGCACTTCTTTTTCTAGTGATGTGGAGGGTCTAAAGGTACTGGAGCTGAATCCTAGAGACAGGATGAGATGAATCCACCCTATATCATGAGTTACACACTAGAAAACCAATAATCTTTCTTTGGAATTAATTCTATGCCCTGTATGCTAAGCTGAAAATATTTCTGGTGTTGACAGTTCAATATCATCTTCTGCCAGCCACCGGTCCCCTTTATATTCAGAGTAATAAGACACCTGATGGACAATATTCCATTTTATCAGCGTTGACAAAAATAAAATGAAAATCCTTCGTCCTTTCTGCATAGTTATGATGCATTTTACAAGGGAACAAAGACCAAATTAAAACTCCACAGAAAACTGAACATATGGAGAAGGGGCAACTGTGTTTAGGTAAACTGATTTTGATTTTACTCTAATCTACCTTGTTTTGCCCATAGGTCAATATGGATGATGTGTCAAATATTGCTATAAGTATTTCCTCTGAGTGTATGGAAACAGATGTTACAAAAATCCTTCAGACCTGTTAATTAAGTTTCACTGTTTACCTATGGAAAATTCTGAGGTTTACTTGGTAGTGAGGGTACCCACAGATTTGGATCCCTCCCCTTCCAAATTACCATGACTTAAAACCTCCTTAAGCTTGAAAGGCTTGATGAAGAAAGAATTGGAGACTTATATTGGAGATTTTATTTTTACAGTGTAATCCCATCTGCTATAGCAGAATCCTCTGGATATAAATTGTTTACTTCCTGTTACTGTAAATGGTTTTTAATAACATCTTGTGTATCATTGTTCCTACTTTTCACTTGGTAGCCAGAAATTTATAATTAGTACATTAGCAACAACTGTACAATATTAATTCCCTTCTATTTGTTCTGAATTTGCAAGGAACAGATTAGTACAGAAACTCCTTGTCCCTTTAAAACAGAGAGAGAATTTAATTACCATATCATTTTCTTTCTTCCGTGAGCCTTGTTTTGCCAAACGGAGAAGTGGAAGAGACTGGGGGCTGTTGGGGGCTTTACAAGGAAGGGCAATCTGCAGATTAATACAGGTTTTATGAATGGGAGGAGAAACGTAGGTAAGCTGGGCTGTACTGGCCTGCTGTAAACAGTGACAGGAGATTGTTGGTTTGTTGGGTTATCTTTTCGCCAGAGCCACCTAATTAATTCTTGACAAGCCTGCTGAATTGTTTGTCAAATTAAAACAAAGAAACTCCCGAAGGAGAAGTCTATTAGAAAAACTGCTGGGAAGAAGCACAAACTTTGGATGAGTGAGTTTGCCTAAAGAAAGATTTATGGACTGAAGAACTTTTCTGTTTTTCTAAATATATTAGTCCAATACAAAAATTCATATTCGTCCTCATGCTTTGCTTTGTTTGGCCTTGGACCACTGCAGAGGAGGTAGCAATAATGCTAGGGAAGTCCAAGTATTCATTACTCATAATTTTGGGCAAGTGTTTCAGAGTGGAGGAATTCCTCTTGCAGGATCTTTGGGAAAGGGGAGCACCACAGCCATTGCGGATGCTGCAGTAACAGAATGAGAATCTCAAATGGGCTGTGAAAACACTGCTACATATTGGACCACTTCACTGTGGAAAAGTGAAGCTGCTTCTTTTCGTGGGGAGAAAGGGCAAAACAAAAAAGCACTTTAAGGAATTAAGGAATTATCTGCAAGGCTTTGGGGCTGGTTCCTTTGCTCCCATCTCTGGCAAGAGCCGAGCTGGTTCAGCCTCTCCCAGTTTTACACCTGGAATAGACAGTGGGTTTTCATCTTCACGAGGCTGGAAATGAGAATGGGGGAAATGGATGAAGTTAGTATTCCAGATCCTCGTGCGTTTAGCATCCAAGCGAAGCAATCGGGTCGTGCAGCACCGTGTAAGAATTGCCATACCTGGTCAGACAAGAGATTTGTCTTCCCAGTGTCTGTGTCTCAGTGCAGCCTGTCATGAATATCACGGGGAGAGGATAAGAACAGAGCGAGCTTACAGTAATTCTTCCTTGGGATGCATTCTCTATGTGTGAGTTTGTTTCATGAGTTTCCCAATCAATTCTCAATTTAATAGCCCTGGATGCACTTTTTTTTTTCCTCTATGAATTCATCATTTTGCTTTTTAAGACCATGGAAATTATTAGCATCCATGAAGTTCTGTCACAGCAGTTGTGAGACTTAGGTGGGGAGAAAGTAGATGTTTTAATATAGAAAATGTAGAGATCTTGGGGGAGGGATGTCCTTTGTCAAGATGCTTCTGTTTCAGATTTACTCTTTTCCAGCAACCTATGAGCTCATTTGTCCCAAGTCCTTTGGAAATCAGAGGGGGAAAACAAGTCCCTCACAAGGACCTGTGAAGGCTCTTCTCAAGAGCGTGTCAAGTTCAACTCACTACTCACTGCAGCCGTCATCGTTATATCCTTGAGTGAGACAGACATTCAGTGGAAACATAAATAGTTGCTGTTTATTTTTCAGTGAAATATGCACACTTCTAATCTTTGCCTCTGGGTAATAACACCCAAATTGAACTAACTTAGAACATGGTAAATTTCCAGGCACTTCCCTTTTCCTTACTACTTTTCTTGAATATATTTTCTTCTACCTAGCACACGTTTAATGCTTAAAGAGAAGGGAGGCTTACTTGCAGCAGTCATGGAGAAGTGCCTTTCAGGAAGCGATTCCCCTTCTGTTGGGGACAGTCTCAGAGAGACAAATTGAAATAGGAAGAGGAGAGATTCTAGTTTACAGAGGATGGGACTCTGATTTGAAAATTAAGGAGTTTATTCCCTTGATAATACATTAGAATTCTTGCCAACAACGATGGAAACTGTGAACATGAAGAAAGAAAAATAGGGAGGTGAACCTGGCTATAGCAATGTCATCTTCAATGTATTTACATAGGACTCATAAATTTCTATAGGCAGCTGTGCAAACCTTGAAGTATGTTCATTGGGTGCATTTTTATGCATATGAAATTAGAGCAATTTACTCTGGTTTAAGTTGTATTTTTTTTTAATAATTTTAAAGATGTGCCATGCTGTTATCAGTTTTGTAATCCAGAGTGTTCCCTCACTGAAGAGAGGTGGTGACCTTGCTGGGAGCCACAGGGCTGAGGCACTGGGGTCAGTTTGCCACCCTTGTGGGTCTGTGGCCACGCGTGGTCTCTCCCCTCTGCTGTAGGTTGGAGCCCAAGAGAGTTTCCCCAGTGAGTGGATACAGTGCTGCACTCCTAGCACTAACACAGTATGAGGCTCAGCTTTGCTAATTATTTAATTCAGAGTTTTGTTATATTTGGTGATGTTCCTTGAAATTGTATCTTGGAGTGAGGTGAATGTGACAATTCCTGTTTATTTTTCTCTTTTTAAAGGGAAGGCAGGAAGAAAGGAGTGAATTTAAATGAGGGTTTCTGACTATCCTGACTGTAGTGATGATTCAACGTAGAAGGGCAAAGAGATATTCCCCTTAATATAACTCCTCTAATTTAAGTGTTCAGACTTTTTCTCAGCAGTAATATAAAGGCAGAGAGAAAGTTTGCTAGTCTGGGTTTTTTGTTTTTTCTTCCCTCTGGGCAATGAGGGGTTCTAATTACACTAAAACCCCCTAGTATTGACTTTATAATAACTTCCTCCTGCCTACATGACTGCTGTATATAGGAGGCTGAAACATCTCAAATCATTACAATGGGAATAAGCTGTTCTTTGAAGGAACATCCAAGATTTTCCAACTTCGACCAGAGTGGAAGTTTTATGAGAATGACTGTATCTGTTCAAGTTAATTTCTCTGCTGCTCTTTTCTGTGTTGCCAGCAGAGTGAATGCTATTACAGTACTTTCTTAACAGGAAAGCTCTGTGCCAAAGGTTTTAAAGTGTTTTATTTTAATGTCACAGATGATTAAATGCTTTAGTGTGACTGACAAGCTTTAGTAAATTCGAACAAATTAGATATACTTGCTCTTAGTAAAATAGATTTTCTAAACCTGTTTTGTGTGAGAGGAGAAGTAACAGCTAATGATAGTAAAATACATTAAGATGCTGGCAAATTAAAAAAGCCACTTGCAGCTTAGCTATAGCAGTATGACAGCTCTCAGTGAGGGTGAGGTTGGAGACTATCAGTACAACAGAAACACCGATGGGATTTGCTGTTGTGTCATTATTATTGTTGAACAAGCTGAACTGATGCTTCTGCAGGATCAGAATATCTTCCAACTTGCTAATGGGAGCAAAGCCGCTGCTCTGCTCCCCCCTCGTCACTTTTGAGGTTGCTGGTACCGCTGGAGACCCAGGCTGTCAACAATCTTGGTGTCCAGATGCATGAATACTGTAAGTTGGCCACAGTAAAACCTCTTTATTAATGCTTTTTGCTGTATTAACTCAGGTGAACATGTGAGTGCCCACTGAAGATCCCAGAAGGAAAGGTCTGTTAGAAGCCCAAATGAAGCTTTTGTGATATGTTTGTTGGGGAGAGAGGAGAATGTGGGAGGGAAACAAGGCACCCCTACAATAATGCCAGAAGCTGTACACATTTAGATATGTTGGTAGTAGATATTTTACAGCTAGTGAAGCTGAATGTGTGTGTTCAGCCTGGTATCACATGATGTGTGTGTGGCTTTATGTTTTCCAATCTCCTGACTGAGCTTTTTAAGAAAGAAAATCTTAGAAATTCACTAACTTTCAATAGAACAAGCCAACTTTTGGTGCTGAGGCATACAAAGTCATGGCTTGAATATTTCCAGGTGGCAAAGGCAGCCGTACGTGGTTCTTGCTTTGGTGGTGGGCTGCACCATTCCGAAGGAGGAAAGGGGTTGAGCATTTCAACGGCATCTATCTATTTTTTAAAAAGTGCTGTGGCTACTGTTTTTGGCTGTGACTCGAGTCTTGCAGTTGGGGACCATAAGACCTGATGGACAAGGCAGACTGAGGAGATGCCTCAGCTGAACGGATTTTTTTAATTTATTCAAGAAAGTTGTCAAATTAATCACTTGGTTTGTACCTCTGTTTCCCATCATTTCTGCATGAAAGGTGAAACAGAAGTTTTTTGCAGAGGAAACCTTTTATTGGGTGTTTGTGCTGCATTCAGTCTTAACAGTGTTCCCATCAGCAGCCGCAGTTGTTGTACCAGTAATAAAATATAGTAGATAAGTTTCAGGCTTGAGCATTAGTATTATTAATGTGATCATTTTATGTTGATACATCATTATGGTGTCTGTCATATATATTTGCCTTTAAAGGTAAGCATTTTCCTTAATAACATCACAGTTTAGAGTTAGAGTCAGTCTCCCTTGAGGATGAAAGCTAAGGGAGTACATTTTATCACTTAATTGTGATGTAAGAAGAATAAAGGATTGTTAAGAAAAAAAAATGTTATTAACAGCATTGTGGTTTTGATCTGTGAAAAGATAAGTGTCCTCTAGTGGAGGTAGTACCCTCTTCTTCTTCTCTTATAAACCTTTGTTCTCTTGTGATGCATGTTAAGCACCAGATGAAAAATTCTGTTTGTCTGTGGTCTAACAATGAAATACCTTGTAGGAAATGAAAAGGTCAAGCTTTCCCTGTCAGTGATTTATTATAAACAGTGCCTCCTTCTTTTATTTCCTGATACTTTGCATTTGGATTAGTGATGATACATCGCCAGCTGCTAGATAAAATATGAAGTTCGGAAACTATGGTCAAACATTTCTGCTGAGGAATGACCCTGTAATCAGCTCCCAGCACACACGGGTCTCACTTGATTTATCAACCCAAACCTAGGATTCTAGAGAGGGATGAATTAGTTTAAAGATATCTAAAGGATAATAGCTAAAGCCAAAAGCTCTGTAGGAAAACCGTTTGTCACTGGCCTGCCCTGCCCTCCTTAATTGCAGAAAAATTGAGAGTGGATACGTTAGGCACCTGATATAAATCACTGGTCAAGTAACCAGCGATGTATCAAGTCAGGGACTTTTTTATTTTTTTCCTCTTTGCAAGCAGGACACTTGCAGTTTTGACACCAAGAGGCTGTTGGGCAATGTGGTTTAATGTACATCTGCCTCCGTGCTGACTTCACATTGGCTTTCTGTATGACTTCATGCATTTTATTATTTAACCAGTTTCCAGTGTTCTATTTTAAATGTCACTTTCTGTAGTTTTGCATTTCAGGACCATTTGTCCTAGTTTTTTTAGCTGAGTGTGTAACAAAAAAGGAATGTGCAATTGCTCAACACATGTTGTGAATACTCTCTTATTGCAGAATATATTTGAAAGTTTAGTGCCTGTGGAAGAAGCGTTACCAAATAAATTAAATATCTGCACACCACATTCATGTTCTCATTCTCCTATTGCTGTTTAACTACGTTTACCTCCCCAGTAAGTGCACACACTTAACTTAACCAACTTTGCACACAGTTTGGGTAGAGCTTAGTGATATTTGCTTTCTAACATCATGTCTGTGGTCTACGACATCAAGAATGGGAATATGCACAAATTTACACAGTGGAACCTTCTGCTGTGAGCATCTTGCCTTCCAGTGCACATCAAAGAACAATTAGAAATTAATTCAGTCCATGTCGTTTGTACATTTGAAAAAGCTGTGAGAGAATAACACCACTTTTTTCTCTCCCTCAATTTAACTGCAGTTATGAGGCTTTTCAGAGATATTGTCCGAGCATGCATAATGGTACATACCCACACCAAAATTCATTCTTATTCCATGTGGCTGTGACTGTGTTTCTTTTTTCCTATATAGTGTAACTTTGCTAAAAATTAATTTTGCAGCCTAAGTAAAAATCACGTTGATAGCTTCTCTGCTTATTTATTGCTTGGGTGGCATCATCATGAGCATGGTGCAGGTTGTAATCCTGTAAATGAATTAGTGTACTGCCAATTGCCTCAAATTAGCAGGTAGGAGAGCATGAAGAATCAGAGAAGAGTGTAGGATGGGAGGGGATGTCTGCAGGTCACACCCTCTTATTCTGGACCTGATGAGTATCTCGTTAATATGCCCTTAGCTAGAAACTCTAAAAATATTAAGGTAATCCAGGTACTTGATTCCTAACTACTTAATGAGCCTTAGAAACTTAATTCCCTTAAAATGCTGCTGTTTTTCTGGTTTTCAATTTCGTTGTTGCACTGAAAAGTTGGATGTGCTAAAGGACGTTGCTGATTATGGATCAAAATGTCTTTAGAATTGGGCTTCAGTGAATAAGACATTAAAAATATTACTTTCTCAGTGTAAGTGGTATTTTTAAAGGCCAAGCTATGTTAACAGAATATATATTATTAAATTGTGTTGTAATTCTTTTAAGGCAATGCATGAAAACGACCTCAAAATCAGATCTAATCTAGTTAGGAAGGTGATTATTTAAGTCCCTAAATGTCTTTCATCCAGAAACTCTAAAACAATGAGTAAGACTTTATCCAATCTAGAAAACATGAGCATAAAACACAAGGAAAATCAACCTAAGAGAAAAGATGGGAAAACCCAACAGCAAATATTTGTCTGTGTTAAGTGACTCTTTCCCACCATTACTAGGATATATTTTCTGCTGTATTGAGCACTTGCTTTCTTGCATGAATGTGAACCACTACTGAACATGGCTATACCAGGAGGAGACCCTTAAGTTTGAATCAGGGGCATTTTGAAATTTTTGGTTGGAAATGCTTGTTGACGTGGTGTAGAGGATAATGGTATTTGATTTCACAAAGCCTATTTCACACTCAAGGTGTCCCAAACCACTCTCCAGATGAATGAGTTAAATGCTGGAGAAGCGGTGACTGTGTAGGTAAATGTGGTGCCCATTATGTACTCAGTGATAGCTTACACACAGCTGTGGACAATGGAAACAGGTTTTTCTCTTTTATTATTGAGGGTCACCCAGGTTAGCCCCTGTTCGTTTTGAAAAGCACTCTGGGATTTCTAATTTCCACCTGGATGATCACCAGAGACAGACAGAAAGGGCCACAGTTTAATGCTTCACCGAAAGGATGGATGAATGATTGTTGGATGATTAATGGCTGGCCTGTGCTGAAAGATGACAGCCTGTTATAATGGAGATAGCTAACATGTAATTTTCTGCATTCTGCAGTTTCACAGCCTCAGCATTCCCACACAGCGGGCATTTCATGTGGGTGAAGACACAACAATGAAGACATAGTTTTGGGTTAGAGTTTGTCCCCTTCCCTCCAGAGAGTAATGCGTGTGGTGAAACATTCTGCTCCGCTAGCACTGGGTTTGTGCTACAAACTGATGCTCGAGAAGTCAGCACAGCATCAAGAAATAGTTTAGAGGGGGCAGAGGTATCTTTCATCACGTATCCAAGTTTCTATCTGCTGGCCATGTAACTTTTAGAATGCTATTTATCAATATCAGGCCTGAAGTTTGCTAAGGGACCAATGCAGCTGTCTCGGCCTCTGTAGCTGGTGAGTTGTAGAACCATACGGGGAGTGGGCTGACCGTCTGTCACCCAGTCACATCCCTGAACAACACCCTGAGGCTTTGATAGTTAGGTCAGTTGTTCCTGTAACTGGTTGATCATAGAATCATAGAATCACCAGGTTGGAAGAGACCCATCGGATCATTGAGTCCAACCATTCCTATCAAACACTAAACCATGTCCCTAAGGACCTTTTATTTTTTGATCGATTACTGCAGAATGGTTGTTACAGACAAAACCAACCAACTACCAAAATTCACATATGTTTTTCATGATAGAAATACATTCTTTTACCTTTTGTTGTTCTAAGTGTCTTTTGAACTTAGTTCAAAGTTTAGTGACTTTGGGAAAGTGGAAATAAAGGAGAACTTGGCTTGTAAGATTTGATCCTGTTGTTGTAAATACATAGAGCCGTATGTAATAAAAATACTGAAGCGCTGTTATGAGGTAGAGACAAGTCACTTTGCGTGGGTGTTTTTAACTGAGTGTGAAGAAATGAAGCATTCATCATTTGTAAGAAGACTAGATCTCTATTTATGGGTTGGGTGTTTTATTAGTGTTTCTTGGTATTTTGCAGTGGTTTGCTTAATAGGTAAGGACAAAAATAAGGGATTTTTTTTCCCCCCAAATGTTTTATTGACTTGAACAAAATACATTTATGAATTAAGAGAATTTTCTGACTTCTTCTTCTTTTGTATCTTCTTTGTATATTTATTGACTTATAACACCTGACATATATTTTCATTTAATTGAAAGGATTGTGGAGTGCTTTATAAACTTGATGATGTACTTTCAAATCACTACCCTGTAATGAAGCGTTTCAAGTTGTCTGCTCAGGAAAACAGAAGCTTGGTACTAGAAACAAAGACTACTGCGGGCACTAAGACTGCAGCAATAATGTAGGTCAGTAGAATGGAAATGTGTAATCTGACTGAAGCTCCAGGGTTAATATCCCAAATGCTCCTAGTACACTAGAAGGCGTATCAGATTCTTTAACGCAGTGGCATACTGCCACCTAACATCACATAAAGCATAAATTCACTTCATCTTCACCACGGATCCAGTCAGGATTTTTTCTTATATTTTAGACTGTCCATATGAACTATTTAAATACATTTGGTGGGGATCGTAGGTCAGAGTCACTTTTACAAGGTCTAGAACCAAGCAAACTCTTAGGACCAACATAGTCCTTCTGGGAGTGAATGAGCTCAGAAGTAGATTTAAATTGCCTCAAAATGAGTCTTAGATCACCTCATGGCACAGACTGTGAGAATCGCTTCTCTCTGTTGCCACGATCTCCAAAGTGCCTGGTGAGGGCAAGCATTTCACTGTGGATGCAGCCAAAGAGGTCCCTGTTTCCCTGTGGTTACTCTGCCTTAAATCTAGTAGCCAACTTCCTAGTGCATTGAACTTCCTACAACATTTCAGTCTCAATGATGTTTCCAAGTTAAAGTAATTAATAAGGACTTTGATGAGAAACCTCATCCTGATGGAAAGGGAATAGTGTCTGTTTATGAAAGCAGCTTACCCAGCTGTTTAAAGGGTGGGTGGAAGAAGTGCTGAGAAACGTGGTTTAGTGATTGATAGGAACGGTTGGACTCGATGATCCAGTGGGTCTTTTCCAACCATGTGATTCTGTGATTCTGAGGGTAGCAATCTTCAGGAGTATAACCTAGAGAAGATGTGAGAAGTATCAAAGGGGATGAGTGGAAGAAGCATATTTTAGCCTTCCATGAATAGAAAATTCTCTTAGACCTTCTTGCACCATAGCTAAGGTAAGGGGAATGTTTGGGTCCAAGCAGACATCACACAGGTAAAGCCCCTAAAGACAGATGCTCAGAAAGTGGTGGCTCTGCAGGTCCCAGCACCTCTTCCTCCACGCATTTAGAGGTGGTTTGACAATCTCCCATCTGTGTATTGACACATCCTGACCCTGTTTACTTGTAGGATCTGATACGATCATGAAACTAATGTGACAGACTGCAATACATTTAAGACAGAAATAGATTCACATTTCTACTTCAGTGCTCAGGTCAGTGGAGTCACTTCACAATTACATTGATGTTGCTTAAAGAAGAATTTGGCCCATCGCCCACCCTGTCCAGCACATTAAATTTAAAAATAATCTAGATAGCAGTTGCGAATACCCATTTCCTGCTGATAACTTACCCCATTGCCAGGAGATATTTCTTACCTCACTTTGTGAGTCTTACCTTGGTATGGTAGTAGCCAGTAAGCCTTTCCAGTGCTGCATTGCTAGTACTCAACATGCTGGCTTTACTGATGGCAGGTTTATTCATACACGTGATGGAGAGAAGGAAAATAAGCCCTCGCAAATGTATGATGCTTATAAAAAGTGAGTTTGCTTTAGTGGAAGATTCTGAGGCTCTAGGATTTGTTGTTCATTTTTTTTCAAAGTAGGTTTCAAATATCCCTGTGTATCAGTACTGCATTACACAACATACGTTTAGGCACACTACAGATCTGCCTGTTTGTGTTCTTAATTATACATTTTCCAGGGCTATATTTTTTTCTGTAAGTTGTTCATGCCACATTAAAATGGCTGTGAATTACATATACTTAATTCTGTACAGAGAATATACTGCATTCCTCTTTCAGAGGCAGCATGAATTCTTTTAATTTGCAATTTCCCATCTGGTTCGGTGGGAACTGAAACTTTAAAACCGAAACCGAATATACTGTGTTAAATTTGGGTTCATAAATTCAGTAGCATTATGCTTATGCTCAGCTAGTAAACAGTTCCTGCCACCTCAGTTGATAATATATTTTAAATTTTGTTATAAATATAAATATTTCATACAAATGTTTTAAATGTCTTCATCTGATTATTAATGATTTACAAGCTCATTATTTAAAAGAAAATGCAAAACAAAGAGGCATTATAAATTGAGTCAGAATTATCATGGCTTTTATGTTTTAATGGTGAGATTCTGTGCATTACAAAATTTCAGTCACTTGTCTAAAGAAACCATGTTCCTTTGAAGTCTGCTTTCCTTAAGTCAAAGATTATATATTGCTTGTTGCTTGAGAATTTCTAACCTAAGCATTGAACAATTCAACTATTATAAAGATTAGATAAAGAACTGATCATCACCCACATTGTTTCTGACACCAGTTTTACTTCCCACAGGGCGTCTTACTAGGTGTTAAGCAGACCAGTTTCTTTCCCCCCTAAAATAAGTGAAGATTGGACCTCTCCTTTGATGAGCGCAGGCAGATTATGTATTATACATTCAAGCTCATGGCTGACCTTTGGAGATGCATAAATGAAAAAAAAAAAGCAGCTGTTTGAATTGCACTTTCCAGACCCTTGGGATTGAAAATTGGGATGCCATTTAATACATGCTTATTTAGTGGCTGTGATTTGTTAGGCCCTTTCTAAACATTGAAGAAGAGAGAATCCTTCCTAGAGGATCTTACAGGCTGAGAGGAGAAAACGGGAGTAGACAGAGGTTAAGGACCAGGGAAAAACAATGGAGACAGTTGTATATTATTTTCTTTTTCTTCAAAACAGTAGGGGTTTCATGAACAAATTATTACACATGTATGCATTACTGTGCACATGTCGCAACTTCAAGTGCTTTCTGCTCCCTTGTGCTTCCTGCTTCTGAAAGATTCTGGATCTTGGGAAACATTGTAGGGTTTCTCTCCATAGCTGTGTAAGCATTTTGGAAGTATTGCAATGGGAGATGTCACTAGTGTGTTATATAACCTGTTTCTTAAATCATGAAGATGCTTGTGAGACTTAACCTAGTGTAGGTGCTGTGTGGCTGGATATAGAAGGTCTGCGTTCATGTTCCCCTCATGTTCGTAGGGCTGCAGGACACCCAGACCTTCCTGGTATGAGGAGAGCTGCCTGGGGTTTGGTACTTTGGTAAGAGTAAATACTATGGGTGGAATTCAGGTGTGTCATCAGAGGGGCTCAGAAGAGCAGAGGCTGAAGTGGTTAGAGAAGGGTAACTGAAAAACTTCCAAACTGAGAAAATACTACTGAATTTGTTTCCGTATACAAAGCACCCATTTATAGCCTGCTGTGTTATGTCACATTTCTAAACAATTCTTGCTCTCCCAAGCAAGTGTTTTTGGGGACTTGTGGTCTAATCACTGGATTTGCTCATCCTGGAGACATAGCGGGGTGCTGTCTGACCCTTATTTCCCAATGACAGAGCACAAATATTTATTTAAATGCTGCTTTAATGCTGAAAATAAGATAGCTTGTTATGATGGAACACGTCAAGTTAGCATTGCCCACACGTTGGCTTCATAATGTGGACACGTTAAGCAAACAGAGTTGGCGACTCTGGTGGTGATGAGCGGTCACATAAGTTTCTGCCGCACCTTTGTGAGTAAAGTGGGCTCTATTACTTTTTTTTTAGTCTCACACAGTAACATTCTCAGTGGATCATCTTACTGAAGTGCAAAGGTTAGAAACCCAGTGAAACTGTTTGAGTTTTTCCAAAGGTACATTACAGAGCCTCCTCAGCTATAATAATAGGAATCCAAAAACATGGGAGGGTGACCAATTATACTTAAATCTGGTCAGTGTTTTGTTTTATGTGGTTGTACTCTGGCTATTTTTTGACTTGTTTGGATCATATGGGCTAAGTGTTCCTGTCCCGTAATACTCATTTTACCCCAACCAGCTATTTAAATCATATATATGCTGTTTTTGCTATTGAACAGAAGGACAAGCACTTCCATTATGGTTAGTTGTTTTGTGGATTTTAGTACCCACCCATTTATTTTGGTTTCTCCTAATCTATATTTATCTATGGATGACAAGATGAACTTGAAAAAAGAACATGTTTAAAGTTGCATACCAGCTCCCAGGGTATAAATCATTTTGGGCTTCCAGCTCTTTCAAGCTTTCATAAACAGTGCTTGCTGAAAGACTGAATCATATTTTTCTGTGACTTTAGTTCATGTCAAACATTTAATTTTTAACAACAGTGGTCAGTTTCCTGATGTGAATGCATGACGCTAGCCCCAGAGGCTTCAGCTTTCTTTAGCTGTCATCATAACAATTTTTCTTTTTAAAGACATGCTCACAGCTAAATTAGAACTGGGTTAAAGGCTTTGAAATTAGTTCAGACCACAGTGGTCCTAAAGCAATGGTCGACTTGCAGTGAGAGTGGAAACTGTGGACTGAGCCCTGCTCAGCTTGCTTAAAAAAAATAAACTAACACATTAGAGTTAGTCAATGACACACCACTCTGGGCAGTGGTAAAAGCAAATGTTGACCTCTTGCATGCTGTTTAAAAGACTAGATTGCCACCTGTTTGTATTAAAACTTACTGTAGAAACATAACGAGCTGGTGAAGAGCATTCTGTGGGATCCAGTGCCTCGTGGGGAAGGTGAAGTGGTGCAAGGATTTCATTGTGGAGTTCTCCTCCTGGTTCTCCCTTTAGGGGAAAAGCTCCAACTTGAACAGAAATTATTTCAGGCAGGACTTTTGCGGTCTCTGTTGCAAAGGGAGGTCAAGCTAGTTTATTACAGTGGTTCCTTCTAGCCCTATATTTAAATATACAAAAGGGAACACAGGAATACGTTAAGCATGTTTGATTCCCAGATTTCTCCATCACTTCTAGAGCCCCCTTCACAAATCCCTGTTTGCTCCTTGGTTTTACAATCCCTAACTTATGATTTTCTGAGAATCCCTTCTAAAACTCAACTCTCTCCCCATGTAATTTTTGCAGAGCTGGACATTTTTCCCCTTCACTTGCCAAAGGCCTATTTGCAAACTGCCTGCCCTCCAGGGAAAAAGGGATGATGGCATAGCAGTAAGGCACTGGTTTTATTCCCCACCTCTTCTTCAATGCAGATTGAAAAATGAAAACAAACAAAATAAAAATGGGTGGTAGATGTCAATTTTGGGGTGACTTAGTAGTTAAACTCACTGGACGTTTTTTCCCCATCTGAGTGGTAAGGATGGCCAATAATAGACTTTAAGATCTTGATACAAAAATCTGTTACAATTGATCGAAAGATGCCCCATGGCTCCAATATTCACTACAACTCACCAGAGTGTGCAACAGGAGCAGCTCAGTTGCCTTCAGAAAATAAACAACCCCAAATCAAAAAAAAAAAAAAGCAAACCCAAACCGTTGCTAGCTGGATATCAGTATAAAGTCCTTAAATTTTTATATTTCTAGCATCATTGGATTTGCTGTAATTGTTTAAGATTTGCAGGTTTCAGAGAAGAAAGAAGTCTTATATATGTATATAAATGACAATAAATTTTTGTAGTGTGTCTAACTTGAGACTTCAGAAAATACTGTTGTTTCTCCTGTGAGTAAAGAAACTTGAGTGTAATCTTGCATTATTTTATTTTTATGAATATTTCCTTTGCAAGCTGTAAAAATGAAGCTCTAGATCATATGTGTATTTGCATCTTCCAGTTCTCAGTCATAATTCAGGCTTCTCAGTCTGATTTCATGCTAAATTAGACCTCCAATTTTCTGTATTTTTTCACCATTGAAAACATTTCTGTAAGTGATGTGGAGCCAGATTTACCCTCTTGCAATTCCAAAGTGACTTCAGTAAATCACTGGATTTGTTTTGGTGTCTATGCAGGAACAGAGTTTAGCTTGTAATATAAGGTTTTCCATTTTAGAACTATCATAATAGTAACTCGTCTACCTCCTCATGAGGAGGTGGATTTATTTTGAGTGAGTGAAAGGACACCAATACAGAGAAGAGCAATAAATAGGCAGTGTAGCAATAGCTCTGACTTTACTTTTGCAAAGGAAAACCTGAAAGGGAGGGAGAAGATGAGGTTTCTCCGATGTGCTAATTTAGTAATCAAACATTTATGTAAAGACATCTCGCTTTATTTTGAAGTCGTGTCCTCATACTGCTTTTTTTTTTTTGGTCTCTTTAGAACGTTTTACTCAATGGTTTTGCATTTGCTGCTTTTTCTTTTCATCTGAGGATTCCTCCAAATGCTGTGAGGTACACTGGAGAGTTCCGCAGTTCCCGTCATTGCATTAGCAGGTTTCATTCTCAAAACAATTACTTGGCAGCATGTGGCAACAGAGTCATATCTGAAACCTTTTGTCACTGAGTGGGCTTGTCAGAGGCAGTCACTTCTGATCCTGACTTGTATACTGTATTTGGCATTTGAAAGTGTTACTGGTGGGTTGGTTTTGGTCTTTTT
>WAAB01018609.1:168747-193809 GCA_013389865.1 Piaya cayana | reverse complement strand
TTTTAACTGTGCAGCCAAAGATTTGATTGTGACATTTTCATGTCCTTGAAGGATTATATTTCAATATTGTAAATTCGCAGTAATTTCCCACAAAGGTATTTCAATGATTAGTCTATTATTTTATTCTTTATTTCTATTGAGGATTGGGAACAAGAAAACTCCAACAAAAAAAACCAAAACCACCTTATTCACCTAGCCACTTTTCTGGTGAATACTATAAAAACTAAACTTTGTGCTACTGCCCAACATGAGACTTACTCATGTGGCTGTTTGATGAAGCTGATCTTCCTTAAAATAATATTTTGGTCATTAGACACACCTCCTCTTATTCATCAGTATATTCTTCCCACCCACCTGGGAGATCTGTGCAAACAGGGTCTCCATTTTCCCCACAGGTTTAATTTTCTTCTAGTGTTTGAGATACTCTTTGGCCTTTCTTCTCTGAGCCTTTGTAGGCTTTGTGAGCCGTGTGGGACGTTGCTAGTGCAGGTAAAGGGGAACAAGGTAGTTTTATGAATGGCACAACTGCATGTGTACTAATGGGTGCAGGCAGCCCTCGTGTCCAAGCCCTTATGGCTCAGGAACACGACAGCCACGGAGCAAGCAATTACACATAAATGTAGGTTTTCAGCAGGTGAGGTGGACAAGCTAGTAGGGAACTGAGATTTCCATTGGAAAACTGTTGGTCAGCTGGGGGTCCTTCGCTATATTTTTGAAATTAGCGTACCTAGCCTCAGAATGTTTTAGTAGTGATAAATTGGTATTTTATCCCAGAAACATGTTTCACTGGAAAATTTCTGAGCGACTATCATTATGATTTATAAAGCGCTCAAACCAGGCTACCCAGGAGAGCACCTGTGAGTTTATGCCACAACTGAGATGAATAGAAACACCTGACCTGCTCAGCCCTTGTAACTCAGTCTCTCCCCTGCATCTCTGTTCCCTTCTCCCAGACTGCCGACATCTATCAGCCTTCTGGGCACATTATGCATTTGAATGAGTGCTGGTGGAAACTAGTGTGCAGTCTAAGAAGTGAGGGATTTGAACTAATGGTTTCCTGAGTCGCGATCAAGCTAAATGTAGAAGAATAGGCCAAGAAATTGTAGATTTTTGACTACTTTTGTGAAAGTCAGGTAGCATATTTTTTTCTTTTTTTTTCTTTTTTTTCTTTTTTTTTTTAAGGTAAAGCATTCATTTAGATCAAACTGCATTCCCACTTCTTTCTCAGAATTACATGGAATATTTCTTGCCTTTGAACATATAAGTATTGATTAATGATGTATTTATTGTAATACTGAATCTTTGCTTCAACAGACTTTTTTAAATTAAAAGTCTTTGTAACTTTTTGATCCTAGAGGAGATGTGGGTACTTGACCCAGTTGCTAATGAGGTGCTGTATAATCTCACATATCCTATAGCTCAAAATAGCAGGATGCAGTATAAAAAGTACATCATAAAAAGCACTATTGGAATGCTTTTTGTCTTCACAGGCAATACGCAAAAGAGATGACCTTCTGAGCAAGTCGGAAGCTGATTTCCTGCAGGCAAGGGATGGTATCAAAGCAAAAGTGTCTGAGGTGGAGCANTATTCTTTTTTTTCTTTTTTTTTTTTTATGAATCAAGGCTGTTTAATGAGAAGGTTTTGTGCGTATATACATACAAAATTTACAAAAGTACAGAAAATCCTTTTAGTGTGGTGTAGTACCTTATAGTGATACTAGGAGGGATTTATAGTAAAAAATGATCGGATGTGATTCCTGAATAAAAGTATGAAGGACTTCCTTCAGCTTCACTAGTGACTGAATGTACAGGATCAGCCCTGGGAAGCAAATCTGTTGAGTAAGCGTGCGTCACTTTTCCACAGTCTGCTTTCATGTCACAAGACAAAATAAACAGAGATACCACAAATTGGTCAGTCTGTCTCTCTGTTTAATTTTGTTGAGGTAATGCTTGTTCCAGCCTTCCTAGCCAACCAATTTCCTATTGTTTTTTCTTGCACTTCCTTCTACTTTTGATCTTCTTCCAGTTAGCATCCAATTCTGATATGGAAAAATGCCATATCCTTCTCCGTAGATGGCCACCCACAGCTTGCTGTACACAGAGCAGGAGGGGTCACCCGTCCCTTCAGTTCAGCCTCCTCTGGGGGATGGAGCAGTTATTCTCCAATAGCTCAGTTCAGAAAGATTTGAACCTAGCATGTGAACATTCATTGGAAATTATGGCTATGAAACTGTACATGATTACAATGTTGAGATAAGTATTTTTCTTGGTGGAAAAGCATGGCAAGACCACTTACAACAGTAAGTGGCTTGTGTTTGGATTTAGATCTGCACCAGAAGTTACCTCTAATTACAGAGTGCCCCCTGCTGAGATCTTGCTCTATGCTAAGGCAGGGAGGAGAGTGCCATCTACTGCTCCTTACCTATAAAATAAATTATTCTCTGTTTGAAATGCTTCAATGTTGCTATTGTGATGTTGGAGTTTGGGGTCAGTTGGTGGGCTGCATGTTTCCTACCCTTTCACCTCTGTGCTGGGGTATGAAGGTCGCATCACCGCTGAAAGGGAAGGATACATGTCCCATAGCAAAGAAAGTTCCAACAAATAGCTCCTCAGCAGCGCTGTGTAGGTGTGGGAAAGCTGATGCCCTGCATAAAATGGCATTTTCATCATATCGCAGGCGGCTGTTGGTGATGTCAATGGTAGTTCTTCAACCTATTTTCCTGCAGATGCTGACCTGCTGCGGTTGTTAAGACAGACTAACTTGCTAGTCTGCGTGCTGGGGCTAAATACTGGTGATAGGACCTGAAAACTTGGGAGAGAGTCTTGAGCAGAAAAGAAACTAAGTTCTACCATTACTGGTCCCAGAGATTAGAGCCTCAAAGGTTAATTTAGTGGTCGCTGTTCATGTACCTGCAATGCAGAACGAGCTACTCTGGTATAATTTGTACACCTCAGGGTGTGTTTTTCTCATCCATAAATAGCTGTATCATGGATTCTTGTGCTTTTTTTAATCACATGGGCAAGTTTGGTTCTTTTTTAATCCTTTCTTCACCAATCTATACTCCATCTTTTTCAATCTCATCCTTAGTCTCTCTAGAACAGCAATGCAATGCCAACAGCTTGCAGTGCCTTGTAAAATCTTTCCTAGCTTTTCCAAACAGGGAGCCTTTATCTACTTGCCTGCCACTTGAGCAAGGGCTTTAGCTGCTTAAACTGGCTGCTTGTCAAATACAGCTTAAAAAAAAAAAAAAAGCAGGAGATTCAGCTTGCAAGAGAGGTTTTATTTGTTTCTTTACTAAAGGGAAAAAGAATATTTCCTACAGTAGTACAGATGTCATATCACGTTAAATAGCTCTCTACATACATGTGGGATTGCAACATATTAGAGAGAAAGTGCTTTTGTCTCAGCTTATGTAAGCCTAGAAATTAAAAGTAGAAAGTTTTGGTTGGACTCTTACAAGTGTGAATTGTTAGTTTTCCTTCATATGATGTTTGTAATTCTTTATCTTATCCTTTTACTTCTCTTGATAGCCTCAACCTTTCCTTTTAAATCGGAAGCAGCAATATATTAATTTCTGTGGCTAAAACCCACTGCCACCATTAAACAATGTGTTTTCCTAGACTAAGGAAGAGTGAGAACAGTGACTTTATATATTGCAATAAGTGGTTTTGCACCATAAATCAAGCAATCAATGAAACTCAGTTCTTGACTTGAAAAGCCTAAATGTTGGTTTACTTTCCTGAAAAGCATTGCTACAGTCTCCCAAGGTGTAAATCTTCATCATATTAATTAGCAGTGGAGCCACTAGGACATGGAATAAGAGATATCTGTTGGGGGAAAAAAGGAGCTCTGCCTTTGTCATTCTTCATGACCTTATAGGAGAAAGTTCTTCTTGTTGAGTTCAGGCAATTTGTTTATACCTGCACTCGGATCTGTTGCTCAATACAGAATTAGTAAGACCACATCAATTTTCCTGTGTTATTTGGATCCCACAAATATCGAAACCCAGTTTCTCCTCTTCAAACAAAGTTTGAAGTAATTTGTTACTTGTTCATGTTTTGGATGAAGGAGACTGGTTTTGTTTCTACATGTTAGGCAAAAGATCCAAAGGACCTACATGATGGTGTAAAGCACTAGAGATTCATATGAGTGACCATAAGGCTGGACTAAAGACAACATTTAAGAATGCAGAGAAATTGGGTTTAATTATGGAATCATATATTCAGCAAAACCAATATTTATGCTGTGTTGCCGTATCACTGCAGAGCTGTTGATGTTTAAACTTCTCTTTGCCTAAGCATGAATGAATCAAAAAGGCTTTCTGACGTATTACAAAGACTGCAGAAGAATTCTAATGCATGGCTCTACCCTTTTGCCATTTATATATAATTGTGCTCTAAAAGTGCACTAATGCAGCAGTCCTTCGCCTTCATTTTGTAGATTCATTTTAGTATGTTTTGTTGAATGTGTTTGTATTTCACTGTTTCTGCTCTATTTACAACTATTCCAAATAATTAAAATTAGAATACTGCTCTTGGGCTGATAATTCTGAAAATGAGAATGAGAACTACCTATTGCCCAGTAAACAAGGACTTTCTTTCTACCTGTGTTAGACTGATCAGAGATGATTCATTTTACTATTTCTTCTTTCATAATGTTCCCTAGTTGTGTTTATAAGTAGGTAAGGTTACAAGCGACTATGAAAAAAGCTGAAATGCACCATTACAAATACTGTGACCATTTGCTTTTGTCTTTTGTCACATAATAGATATGACTGGCCAGAAAATGATCCTTTGTCCTAATAGAGTAAAGCTTTTGAAATTTTTATTATGGTGCAAAATATGAATGAAAGATCAGGTGCATGCAGCACGTCTCAATCTCTCCTCTTGGAGTTGTTCCACTTGGTATAAATAATTAAATGTTCGACTGGCCACGCGTGGGGGGTGGGTAGGTGGAAACAGAGCAAGTGAGCAGGAATGACAATATAGCCCAGTGACCAGAATGGTCATGCGGGCTACAAGGAAACCCCAATTCACGTCATTCCTCTGAATCACAAGAAAATGTCTGTATTCTTGCTGGTGTGTCCTAATCATTAGACTAAAGACTATTTTGGAACTGCTTTCATTCACTTGTATGTGTCTGATAATTGGGCAACGTTTCTAGTCAGAAGGTTACGAGGGCAAACATTTCCTCAAGAGTCAGTATTTTTCAATGAGGTAACAGAGTTGTGTCGTGTTTTTGGCCACATCTAGTAATATACAAGATTTATAATATTTGCTTGTCATGGTTTCCAGTGTACATCAGTGTTAGTCAAGCTTAAGATAAATTCAATGAAATAACTTATAGGGGAACTAGAACTTGAGAATTTAATTTGTGAGAGTAAGGTATAATATCATCCATTTCCTTCAGCTACTTAGTTTCTGAATTTGATATCTTAAAACTGTCGGAGTTGCTGTAATTTCAGATAAAATGTCTTCCCACAGGCAAAAGATAATTTTTCATAAGCTTTTTAAAAACTAATAAAGTAGTAATCTACAGTATTTTATTATTTAGAACCCCAACCTTGGGGATATGATTTGCAAGGATTTTTTTTTTTTTTATATCTCAATTCAGGGTACACTTGCAAGCAGCCTGTGTGAATATATCTGTCAGTCTTTTCTATAGGTTTTTTTTCTTTCTACCAAATGCTGTCTACATTCAATCCATAGAAACACTACCACCTCTTTAAGTGGTAATGCTCCCTGCAGAGTTTTTAGCCTGTAGGAGATATGATTAGGGGGTGATAGTGTTAAGCACTCCTCCTGTATCTGCTGGCCCACTATGATAACCTTAGGGTTACAATGCATGTCTGACAAATACAATTCCATTGTGACTAGCGCCTTATGGCAATTTAGGAGGCTTATTCATCATTTTACAACAGACTTCTGTCGAGGATTTTGCTTATTTGCCCTTCACTGGTGTACAGTAGTTGTAGGTTTATCTCTAGGAGTCCAGCCCTAATAACCAATAACAAAGTGCTTAAGCTCTAAGCTTGTGAGAAATGGACTTGCATTATACTCCAACTGCACCTTAGCTCTCGACTGATAAGACAATGTGTCTTTGAGAGAAGGAAGGATTTGTAAGAACTGATCCTTTACAGTGCGGTGTATGCATTGGTAGAAGATACGGGGAAGTACATGGTGTTCTAAAGCATCCGGATCCTAGCTTTTTACATATAAAATACATCCTTGCTGTCGTTAGAAATGTTTCCTTTAAAATATGAAAGTGAAGAGATATCTTGCCTTGGAAATTGCACTACAAAGTTGTTTGTAACGATGATGTGGGATTTGGAAGGACTGGCTTACTTTTGATGAAATCCCCATGATTATGGTTTAAATTACACAGATTTATTCAAGGAACAACAAAAGTTTTTTTTTATTATTATTCAGATTCCTGCTGGGTTCTGGTTATTAATTAGGTAGTGGTTCCAGATGAAATCCAGGAGAGAGAGAAAAAAATGCTGCTCACATTTTAATAACCTGGAGAATTTTAAGTGGCTAACCATATTGTTTACTATATATCAGTCTGAAGAATAAAGAATAAAAGCACATGAATAGACAGGCACACAGCATGGAAGAATAGCACCATACACCCTAGCTAAAGTGCATTGTATATTCAAGGTTTAGATCTTCCACCCAGCAGATTTAGAGCGTGAGGGGGCAACATTTGAGAAGTGTGTACTGAACAAACACAAACATGAGGATTGCCTTTTTCAGTTTTAAGTGTGAAAACATTAGCTCTCCCTCTACGCCTTTGAAGTCTCCTCTTTCTAGCAAAGCTCTGGCAGGAGGGAGGTCTTTCAATTAGTTTCTTGCCCATAATGATTTCTTTGAGAAATTTTAATCAGGTTTTCCATCACAGAGTGCATTTGTTGCTGGTACTTGATCTCTTGGCCAGCAGAAGCTTCTGCGGTCCTTTTGTCTCTTGAGAAGTTGGGTCTTTTATAAACTTTCTGGAGTAGTTTATTAATCATGGAACTTTTCTACCTTTTTTGAGGTGCAAAACTGTGCAGAGAGTGAAATACCAGTGTAGTGACATGAGCTAATTATCTGAAATGATATGAAGGTAAGAGATCGCATGTTAGCGGTAATGCCTACAACAGCATAATTATAGTCTGTTTCCATTATTTTGTAGTAACTGTATAATTAACTCAGTGTACCAGAAGCTGTCTGCTTTTTATGGCAACCTGTATTGCTAATCACCAGAAAAGTTTGTGTAAGTGATCTGTAGCCTTTGTGCTCATAGAATAGCACCAAGTAATTTGAAGGGGTGGCTGTGTGCTGGCCTCTTCTATAGAGGTAAGAGGTGAGAAAGAAGGGACTGACAAAGCTGTTGGAGCAAGAGAACTGAAACCTGTGCTACAGCTTCACAAAAATATTTAGTTCACCTCTTCATATGGCTTCCTTTGGATTAAAATATATATGTCTGTCCTTATTCTCTTGAATCTAGTCTACATTAAAGAATTTTGCATGATTCAGTAAGCGTTGATTCCCTTAAACAATATAATTTATTCTGACTCTCTGATCTTCAAAGGAGATGCTTTCTCATAAAAAGCAGAACTTTAAGAAGGAAAGGGCTCAGCAGGGCCAGATTCTTTGCTGTGAAAAAGACGCTCTTCCACGGGGTGTTTTTCAGGGGTGATGTCCTCTCATGAGGAATTCCTCTACGATGCTAGGGAGCTCATTATCGCCTACTGCAGTTCCCTGTGTCATTCAAAAGGCAGGTCGTGGTTGCACCAGTAGGCTCAGAGCTAGGGCTGCCGTACCCACTGGGGCTTGCTGGGCAAGGAGGTCAGGCTGATGCTTGGGAGAAGTTGCTGTAAGGAGGAGGAAGGGTAGAGCCGAGGTGGGTCCCTGCAGAGCCATGGACTCCCTACCCAAGGTCACAGCAATGGAATCTGTTTAGGTCAATGCCGCTGCAGACAATGGGGTAAAGCAAAAAAAAAAATGGCACTTTTATACGAAATTATTTCTGCGATTTCTGCTCCATAATGCTGGCTTTTGAGGATATGACTGAAATCTCCCATGTGCATAGTACTTTAGACTAGCAGGAAAGAAGAAAAAAAACCCACCACAAGTATTGTGCACACTTAGAAGTTGGTTTGGGAATTTTTGCTTCTGTATTCCACCCCCCGAACCTCCTTTAAGTGCAAATTCACTAAATTTGGGGGATAAAGAACATGCTTTTTGTCACCATTCCCTCCTACTTAATTCCAATCCTGTTGTCAGTTAATTATGGATGCTACTTTTCCAGATAATATTGCATAATTCAACGGAAAACAAAAAAGCTCTGTAAAAAGCGGTTATTAAATTCAGCTTTAGATATTTGATATGGTTTCCAAGTACCTTTTTATTTATTTGAAAAAAGGAATCCTCTTGAAATGTGCTCTTTCTTCTTCCCCTCTGTGGCCTTAGAGCTGGTCCCTCTGAGCACTCCTTGTACATTAATTATTATGGTAAGTTGGGAAGATCAGGTGATAACAAGAATACTCTTACAGCACACCAGCAAGGCTTGAAGGTAGGCAGCAGTGCTACATGGTTGTAAGCTATGTGCTGCCCAGTTTATATATTTTTTTAATGCACCAGTGAAAACATGGCATTCTTCAGCTGCTGTTTGGTCCATCACCTTGGTCCTGTCCTTGCAGAGAGCCCCCTCTCACTGCAGCTGCTATTCCTTGTGCTCCGTGAATTGCCCTGTTGTGTGCAAGAAGCAGCAAAATCAGGACTTCGGAATGAAAGCCCCCTCTGCACCGCTGGTGGGTTGTGCTGAAAGATACCCAAGTTTAATTCCACTGAAATTAATGAAGGAATACTACGTGTTATTTGGGGTCCATTCTAAACATTGTATCGCTCACCACTTTATAAAGCGGTTAGCGTGTGGTTTTTATCCCTTAGGGCTAGCGTGTGTTTGAGCAGGAGTTCTGCAAGCACAGGGAAGGGGGAGGCCCCCAGCACAAGCTACTTGACCTTTTTTTTTCCTCTCAAGTGCTAGGAGTAAGGCATTGTACCTTCTCAAACAGAGGGGATCCTGTTGCTGAGGCAAGAGGAAATGCATGAAGACTAAATAATTCAGTCTGTTAAAGCAAGACTATTAATATTCTCGACATTTTTGGGTGTTCTAAAATTTCAGCAGATCATGATATACTCAAGATGCATCTTTTTCACTGGCAACATTAAGAAGGTTTAATGGTATGTCACAAGTTCAAGTAGTGCAGCAGTAGGAAATTTATTCCTAACGCTTCCTTTCCAGCCATTGATTAGAACAGATTCCTCACAGCTAAAAGGGTCGGATAATAGCTAGTTGTTGGATGAAGCAGCCAAGCTGTCCTAACTTGGTTTTATGGACTGAGATCTCTGGTTTTCTTCCTTTGGAATTCAGTTTCAGTGTAATTCTAGCATAGCAAAATTTATCACCAAGTAAAATATTTCAAAAGCTAATCACCAGTTTTACCTGAGTTTCCTTTTATCTCAACACGCTGCTGGGTCTCGAGATCAGGTTAGTTTCTTACTTCCATCTGCTGTCTGTGATCTGGTAGTGACAAAACCCCCACAAGTTTCCACCATAGTTGGAGTGTCATGTACTTGTAGAGCTGCTTTTCCTTGTCTTCTTGCCTTCTTTCTAGATAAATTATTATTCGAAAGCCTTCACTTTTGAATAGAAGAGAAGGTAAACATGCTGAAACCTCTGTGAAGTGCTCTGTCTCTACAAGACCCGGATGCTAGGCTGCGGTAATGCTGCTGAGTTTGATATTCATTAGCTGTAGACTGTTCTCTGCCATTCAGAGCGGCATGTGACTGTGTTGGATCTATTCTACATCTCTCCATTTGATTTAAAAAAAAATAATAATAATTTGGCACAGCAATAGGAAAGTGTCAACAAAATCCATGGGTTTTAAAAGGTAAAATATTTACAAACCATTTGTAGATGATGACTTGAATACTGCAAATATTTGCTCTACTTGCAAATTAGCTACTTGAGTACTCTGCATAAAATCACATGGAGCTACATAAAACATGGGAGAATGCAATAGTTTGATGTATTTTGTTGCATTTATAAACCCAAAAAGTATGTTGGATAGCAAAAAGGATGATGGATTCATATTTCCTATGAATACATAGGAAAATACAGGAAGGAAAAGTATCATTTGTCACACTTGGAGAAAAATGATCAATAAATATAACTGTAAAGGACCCTTTTTTTTTTTAATTGGGTTTTTTTTTTCCTGAAGAGGTACTAAAAAAATTATAGCAGTGGCTGCCTTTCAAGTATTGTATCTGTAGGTGCTAAAACACCTTGCTTGCAGACCTAGTACCTGTTCCTTCCATGAGGCACAAAGCCAGCGCTCAGACCTACTAATAAAGTGAGATTCATTTCAATGTGTGTTTTTAGGGAGTAGTTTAATAGTGAAGTTGACTCTTATTAAAAGAGAACAACGAGAAAACAAGTTAGTTATCTGTGATCTTGCTGGCCCTTGTCCTAAAACAGCAATTAAACCTCTGCTGATACGCTAAGCTAATCTGCATTTTTAGTTTGTGTTTTTGAAATGTACACGTTTGGTTCTGGGATGTTTGTCTGTGGCTAACTGTGGCTTGGCAGAAGGTGCCTGGCACCGCCGTTGTGCTAATTAATCAGCTTCACGGGAGGCAAAAGCGGTGGCAGCCTCCACAACCGGGGTGACCGTTCCTGCTCTCCTGCCTGCCCCAGTGGAGAAAGTTTTCTGCCTCTGGTAGCTGCAGAACAGCAGAGGGAAACAGGGACCAGTGACCTCCAAAAACCAAGTTTATAATTCCCTCCAGCTTCCTGAGGATAGCCCTGCAGTGTGCTTGGAGATCAGCTAGCACAGGGCACAAACCTTCTTTGCCTCAGGTGACTTTTCTTAGCAGAAAGTATCAAATAGAAGTCTTCCTCACAGCCGTTTATGACTCAAGGTCTTTTACTGTCCTGCTAGACCAAGCAAATGATATTAATTAAGGGTCTTCACAAACTTTGAAGAGCATTGCTCTCTACAACTACCTGAAAGGAGATTTTGGAGAGGATGGAGCTGGGGTCTTCTCCCAAGTGACAGGGGACAGGACGAGAGGGAATGGCCTCAAGTTCCTCCAGGGGAGGTTTAGGCTGAACACTAGGAAAAAAATTTTCATGGAAAAGGGTCATTGGGCATTAGAACACACTGACCAGGGAGATGGTTGAGTCACCTTCCCTGAAGGTGTTTAAGGGACAGGTGGACGAAGTGCTGAGGGACATGGTTTAGTGATTGATGGGAATAGTTGGGCTCGATGATCCAGTGGGTCTCTTCCAACCTGGTTATTCTATGATTCTATGATATTGGTGATGTCTGAGGTGAGTCAGGGAGGACAATGCAGATGCCGGAGTTCGGTATTGCTGCTAGTGAAATCGATAACATCAGCCTCGAGAAAAGTAGGATTTGATTTAGCTGTATGACAGCAACCACCTGTGGAGTGCCCAGTGCCTTCTTTGCTGACATATAAAGCATGTCTTAACGAAGAGGTGGAGTGAAGGAACTGCAACATGAGGGTTTCAGTTGTTCTTAATCAGTCTTCTGGTTTGAGAGTTGAAATAAGATAAACTTCTGTGCTAAAGGCAAGGTGGCTGAAAAATGTGGTTTTTTCCTAATGATAGTGGGAATGTAAGAAAAGAGCTAAGTATATAGAGTGATATTGCTGTATATTTTTCTGTATTGCTGTATATTATTCTATATTGCTGTTGTATAATACATCTAAAGCTATATGTGTGTATAAGAACAAAGATTTGAGGGGAAATAATACAGAAATCTTTTAAGAAATAATGCTATTTCACATGAGGAAATCCTCTCTAAAAGTGAAAACAAAAGAGAATAAAGGATTAAACCCAAACTTTTCCTAAAAGATGTCGTAAAGAAGATTATACAAAGCGCTTTCATCACAGGGAATCCTTCTAATATGCAAATATATTTGGAATAAATATGGGGTGAAAGAAAAGTAGTTTGATTAGTGGAACCTGTCCTTTATAGTTCTCTTGCAATGCATAAGGCTCTGTGTTGTGCCTCTGTGTGTGTGTGCGCGTTTCAGCAGTAGCATAGGCATGCTGGCAAAAGCCACTGCCAAGTCTCATTAATTGCAACTCCCGCAGACTTATTCAGCCATAGAACTCTTATTTGTGGTGTAGTTTTACATTAATATGGGACTTGGGTTTCCTTTAAATTTCAAGCTGCACAGAGGAAAGTGTATTCCTATTTGAAGAGAGAAAAAAACCAGAAGGCGGCTAGATCTTAGCAGAGAAGCAAGATGATTTGCCCCTTAAATTCATTAGGATTACTAAATGGTCTCATTTTTGTTGACAAGTGCAGTCCAAACCCCCCAATAAGTTAGAAATTTCCTATCCAGCGTACTGTTTCAGCCAAAGCTGTGTAATTGCCCAATATCATAGGCATAAACAGCAGGAGGGCAAAGAAGTTCAGTCAAGACCCCCCAGTGTTTGTGTTTGGTATGAAACACTCCATACAAAAATAATGATTTTGGCTCCTTGAGCCTCCCCCCAGTAGTATTTTCAAAAACTTTGCCAGTTGCTGTTGTACTTTGTTCTCCAAGAGTACTCTGTAGAAAATGCAGCTTCACTAAAAAGTGGCCAAAGGTTAGACGTTTGTGGGGAAATGTGGGAATTTTTTATGCATATCAAAGATTTGTGCAAATACATTAATTTATTTTGGATAATATTTGGTGTGTTTCCAACAAGGCTGAGCAGTCCACCGCTTCTAAGAATGTCGTAATTTCTGCCTGGCTTTAATTTTTGCAACCCTTCTCTGAATAACAATGACTGCTTAAGACACTTGTTAAAAGTCACTAATGTTAATTTTACACATGAAAAAAAAATCTAATCAGGTGCTTCTGTAGATTCTCACCATTAGGTTAATATTATGGACTTTTAATGAATGTTTTAATTAAGCTTTCCTATTAATTGGGAGATTTCTCAAATTAAAACCAGATCCTTTGTGGCCAGTATTTCCTTTTGCACTTTAAAATTAAAACTTGGAAATATTATCCAGTGATGGACGAGTCATAAACGCAGGCAAGAAAAAGCTTCACTTTTTATGTTGCTATCACTTGGAGATGAGCTACTCTGATGGACGGAAGTTGTCTAAGTGCAGTGGGGGAGAGGAAACAAAAGGTTTATAAGGTAGGAAAAAAGCACGTATTTATTGATCTTTCCATCTGTCATATATGTATGCAATCAGCAGTCTCCTAGGATTTTCAGTATCCCGAATGTGGACACCAAAGTGCCTTTAATTAAAATACTTCTCTGGATGTACTTAGTTTCTGTAGTTCAGTCTTTATTTTTGAACTATTAAAATACAGCAGAAAAGGAACTGATGGACCTCAGAGTACATCAAAGTTTCATCATTTCTCAACCCAGTGACATAAATTCTTATTTTATGTATGAGGAAAGCTAGACAAAGTAATTTTTAGTATCTTATCTGCATATTTAGGAACAGAGTTTGACTTGACTCCCTGCGCTAAGAGCTAAAAACACACACTTCCTAAGGAAACCAAAAGCAGAAACAATTCAAACAAGTGGGAGAAAGACAGGGAGGATTGAAGCTGTGAGGTGACTTTGAACTTTCAAGTCCCTCAAATTGCAGCTCAGACTGTTGTCATGCACAGCTGTACAAAGGCAGGTTGAAAAGGTGTTGGAAAGGTTTCAGACAACACTCTGTATCTCTGTGAAGGTCTGTAGTGGAATTTTAGGTGTGTGCATCATGTGTATTTTGTATCATATATATATGACAAATATTTTTATATTAGGAAGTATGTATATATTATTTATTGCTGAGATTAGGAAAATAAGAACTGTTATCTGGGGTCAGCCCAGTGGCCTGTGTGGGCAGTTATCCTGTTTCAAACACTGGCCGTTATCTGATGATCCAGCAAGTGCTTATCTCACTTGATGGGAAATGAGTGATTACAAGATGATGCAAGAAGTTTTTCTAACCCCATGGAGACAGTTGCTGGCCTACATTCGGATGCGTATGGATTGATATCCTATGCATATGTGGGTCTAGCTAAGAGTTACCTAAGGCTTTGAGAATGGAAAATAGGTCCAAAGATCATGAGCCGAATTCATCCCAGCCGTAACTTGACTAGGAAAAATCTCTTCAAGAGGTTAATACTGCCTCTATACATTCAAGAGGTGGCTTGTGCAGGTATATACTCTCCAACAGATTTCTGTGCAATTTCAACTGGAGTTTTTTCAGATTTAGTATGGAAACCTGCATATCTTACATAGCACCTCTGAGACCCCTCTTTTGGGTAGGCTCCTCTGCAAATGCAGGTTTTGAGTAAAAGCCAGGGTGTCAGAAACCCCCAAGGTTAAATCCCTTTCCCAGCAGGCAGAAGGTGTCATCAATGAATTGGGTCATCCTGGCTGCTCTTTGTGGGCAGAGAGCTGGGCTTCCCCTCCAGCAGGCTTCACCATAAGTGCGTTTTCAGAAGGAAAAGACATTACAGTCTCTTTATTCAAGCTGCACTGGGTGAGGTGTAATTTCACTGAAGAGAGCAGACTTTGGTCTGAACCTGTATGTATGTCAAGCTTTGGAACCAGCTACCTGGGGAAGTGGTGGAGTTGGCATGCTTGGAGGCATTCAAAGAATATGTAGACGTGGCAATCTGGGAGATGGTTTAGTAGGCACAGGGATGTTGGACTGACAGTTGGAAATATTAGAAGCCTTTTCCAACCTTAATGATTCTATGAATCTATTCTATGATTTTTGTCTTTCTAGTTATAAGTCCTTAAAAGAGCTAAATATTATTTTGGGGTTTTTAGCGGTCTTAGTAGCTTGGTAGAATAGGATCATTACTACACAAGAGATCAAGCTCTTTCACCTTCTTGATCCTTTTTGATCTTGAAAAAAAGGTCAGAAGAGTAAAGGTCGTATTGGGGATAAAAGCCTTAAGGGAAGTTCTTTAGTGGCAATTTTTAATGTTAGTAGCTTCACAGACACACGCACATTGTTGTACAACTCAGGCATGGAAGAATAGATGTGGTTAGGTATGGGGGTTTTTTTATGCAGTCATATACTTGGGAGCAGACCTGAAAGATAAATCTTTATTTTCTGCTGGCTATGTATTTCTCCCAAGGTCCCAGCTCAAGTGAGTGTTATCTTTGTGGCTGCAAAACCCTAAGGGGGACCCCCACGTACACTCAGAAGTACAATTGCAAAAAGCTCATTCCTTTTTACAGCGGATTACTTTTAGATTTACTTCGATGTGATCTGTACAGATTCCCTTCATCTAAGGGGAGGTCTGATTCTCTTAGCTGACTTAGGCAGCCACACACCAAGAGACCCTTATTTTGTGGAAGCCAAATCTCATTAATGGCAATCTGCTGCCCATCTTTTAATTAGCCAAAGAATCAGTGACATTTCACAACCACAGCGGTGGCAATGAAGTACCATTGTAATATAAAATAAAGTGAAGTGTCCACCAGAGTTGAAAGCTTCCATTTATCTACATTAGCCTACTGACTAGAGTCTCATTTTATACGGGGAATTGATGTATCTATTTTTATTATGTCACAAATACACAAAAAAAAGCCTCTCTTTTTAACTTCTGAAGTATCCTCAGAGTTAGCTTACTTGGAGATTTGGAAATGGTACAGATTTCAAGGTAAGGGTGAGACATTATTCTGCAGTCTGCATTCCTCAGGTGTGGTGTAAACTCTAACTGATATTTTAGTGAAGCCGGGAACCTTAAGAAGATTTATCAAATATTCCCAATACTTAAAGTTTAAACCCACTACCTATTTTGGTGGAATTTTCAGGGCCATACACTGTGGGTGTGCATGGCTTACCTGCTAACTTAAATTCTGTGGCATGTTCTTCCTATTTGTGTGTTGATTTTATCAGGTGCAGAAAAATTTGTATTACTTAGATTGTATACTGCTTGGTATAAGGGCCTCTCTTCCTTGTGGTTTACACAACAGTGTTTTATAGGGATTCATAAACAATTTGGGCTGCAATCATTTTTCCATATATTTTTCTTTGTTTTATAGGGTACATTTTATGCTGCAGTTTCAGCATGTGTCTCTGTGATTCAGTAAACTTGCCTGGCCCACTTAGATTTTCCTTCCCCATCATAGTAAAGGGCATATAAAATGCATGAGACAAAGTAAGGTCTTTCTAAAGATACGGATTAAAGTTGAAACTGCATTTAGATATGTGAAAAATTGAATGAAGAAGTTTGAGTTCAGGACAGTTGTCTGTGATATAGAGGAAATATTGAAGTCTGTCGTAAAGTATCAGAGCACTTTGCTGCCAGTGCTAACCAGTGCTGCTGCCCTGCTTGTTTGCAGTTAATTGCTGCTGAAGAAATTGTTTATTTTTTCTACTGTTGACTTTAGAAGCATTTCACTGTAGGCAGCGTGGAATAGCATGTATGTAGAAGCAGCAGTCAATGACACATACTCTTTTACTGAGATGGGGAACAAACTGCAGGAGGAATGCTGCCCTGTTTCACAGGTGTTTTCCATGAACCATAAACAATGAACAAACAATAGTGCTGAGAGCTCAGACTCTTGTAATAAATCCAATGCTAACAGCATCTGAACTGGGATGTGTGGAGTATAATGGTAATTCATATTACTACTGCCGTGGTTCACCTGCGTGTTCGCTGTATTGACAGTATGGGTAGAACCGTTACTCTTCCTAAATAGTTGGTTCATCCTAAAATAAAACAACGGAGAGATCTTAGGTTTGGAAAACTGTAAAGGTGATTTCTGGACTGAAGATATGTATTTCCTTAAAAGAGTTTGAAGCTGCTTTATATGATGAAGCCTCCTGCTTAGGATCCATAAAAAGTATTAACAGAAAAATAGGTACGGCTATGGCAATCAGACATTCTGGGATACGACACCACAATGGAAATCAGCCTTTTGAACTTCATTTTGCTTTGTAACTAATCAGAAAGTAAGAAATTAGATGACAAAGATATACATTACAATCTAAGTAATGTATCATGAGACAACGCTTGCTAAAAGCATCTCTGATACATGACTGGCAGATGTGGTTCTTCTCTGTTGTGTCCCCGCACTCACCTTGTAAAAAAATCATTTGTTCCTTTTGCAGATATTAAAAGGAAACTGAGCCTACTAGAACAGCTATGGGAAGAGTTAGGGTCTGAAGGGTAACTAGTCCTCAAGAGGGGCCAAGCCTAGTTACAAGAAGGCAAGTCATAGGAACTACTGGAGAGACAGCACTCAGTTATATATTACTACTTTAGAATACTATTTGGATTTGTTGTGTTGGTTTTGATATGGGTGGGCAATAAAGGCTGACTTTAACAGAGGAAAAAGATCTTGTAAAGGGAGCTGATGCTCACTTCACTTGTCTCTGAAGACAGCAAAGATGGTTGCTAAGCTGAAGATGCGCATGCTGATATAATCCTGGTTTTATTCCAGTCATCAGATTGTTTTGTTCCACAAAAAATACCCTAGAATGGCAGTCATCATCTTTAGTCACTGAAACAATAGTTTCTCTGGCTTGTTACCATGATCAAAATATCCTTTCTTTTCTCAAGTCAAATATACACATGGACAACTGTTAATTTTGCCTATGTCAAGCTCTTACCAATACAGTTAAAGAAGCCAGGCAATAGCTTCAAGCAGAGACTAGTTACTCAGGATAATTCCTTTTAACTTTCATCATAATGTTTGCTCTTTTTTTGTTAAGTTCAGGCATAAACAGGTATGTTCTCATCAGATTGGTCAGGTGTGTGTTGAGACACAGATAGTGGTAAAATTCGCAATGAAAAGGGGATATTTCCCTGTGTACACACTTCTGTTCCATGTCCTACATGCTATGGTGTGGTATCGTCTTCCAGAGCTACATCTGATGGACAGGATTAGGGGAAATCCTTGTTTCTTCGGTGATTTTCAAACACTATCAGACAATGATGCCAACTAAGAGTGAATTAATGAGATATTGGAGCCTGGCAAGTAGAAAGTGGCTTTAAATAACCCTGATTAGCCTTTTCTCAGTTCCTTAGAGCACAGGCAAGGCTTGAACAACAACAAAGACCCCACACTCACACTTTTTATTAGTTTGGTGGAAAAGGAGTGTGCTTTTCAGAGGGTGTTAATTAAAAGATTTAGACTCCATTCACGCTGCCCGTATCCCTTGTTTCATCTTTCCCTCCTTTTTGTGTAGTTTGTTTGCAATGTGAGAGGAAGAACTGCTGTTATGACAGATAATGTTGACTTTTAAAGAGTTCGCTCAGATCTTATCTGTGAGAAAAATATAAGCCCTAATTGAGGATACAAGTTTCACTTTTTACACGATGGCTTCATTAGACATGAACTTTTATTTTAAGTCAGCTAAAATGTCTTTCACTCTTTTGAAAACAAGTTTTCACCTCTCTTTGGTCTGTCTCAAGGGATATCTCCCCTACGTCTTTGTAGTTGCTACATTTTGCCTTTTCAATGAGTACATAAAATAAAAATCGTCGGACCCTTTAATCATAAAGTTGTGCTTGTATAAACCTTAAGCTTATTAAAATTATCATATCGGCTTCTTCTAGTGATATGAAATTCATAGTGCACAGACCATGGTATCAGCCAAGATTTTTTTTCAGAATCTGAGACATATATATAAACATATTTTCAGTAACTAAAAGATGAGTAAATTATTCAATCACAAAGCAATCTGGTGTATACCAGGACTACTTTTAAATAATATTTATGTGTACATCCCCCTAGCTTTTTCCTCTGAGAAGACAAACTGATGTTTGTCTGTATGATTCAGCCAAAAAGTCTGCTTTTTACCAAAGATACCCCAAACAAAATAGTGGAAACAGGGGACAACAGAAAATTTTTGGTGATAATCGAAATCTGAATCTGAATTATTGTCAATAAAAACACAGGGCTGCAAGAGAATGAAAAAATAGATTAGATTTCACCATGATTTCTGGCTAAATTTTTTTTTCATTTTAAGGCTTTATTTTAGACTTGTGTGAAACATCCCTAATTCTACTGTTGAAACTCATCACACATGTGCAGAACATGACAGTGCTGAGAAAAATCTTTGTGCTCACTTTTAAAATGATATTATACAAAAAGAGGTAACAAACTAAATAAGGGCTCCTTATTGGGAATTATATTTGCTGGGTGTGACACTGCAATACTGCAATGAGATGCGCAGTCCCTCTCTAATAGCTTTGAAATATTTTTTATAAAATTGTTTGGCTTTATCTCTTGGTATGGGAAGGCAAAGGTGCTGGTGGGGCATTTGGGAGGGAGAGAGGGAATCCTGGTTTTTATATAAAAAGCTAATAATTAATTATATTGCTGTGTGCTTCCACTGGCAAACATCTCCAGCACACTCTAAAAAGAAAAAAAAAAGAAAATGAGGATTGCTGCTTGTTAATGGACTCTGCTATTTTACAGCGCTGTAGTTGAGCAGCCACCTACAGTTCATCCTTATGTTAATACTAACGTTACCAATTTTAACATTATATGCCTCTTTCCATCGGCCCCTGTTGGAACCAACAGCCTACGGCAAGTGCTGTATTGCCTTTTACTTAATTGCTTCTTAAAGCTAACAGTGAATTACATTAAGTGTAATTTCATTGTCGTTGGATCTTGGCGAGTTGGAGGTGGCACGTTTGCCATGGGAGTTCTTTTTCTCTGGTTCAGTGGCTATATCCGGGTGGGATGCATTTCTTCTGGAGTAATCCAGGAGAATCTTTCCTTTGAAGAGGAACAGATGTAGATTTACATATCTGGAGGTCTCTGGCCTCTGATGAGATTAGTTGGTGTTTTTAAACCCTACTGGAAGGTGCATATTTAATAAATGCCTAAAGCAAGCCTGTGTGAAATGGCTGGGCCCGGGGAGACTTTGAATGAGAGGAGAGGAGGAGATGTCAAGTTGCACATTGTGGTACCATCATAATCACTGCTGAAAATAGGCCAACACTTGAAACAGCAAATAGATTCTGATTCTGCTGTAAAAGTAGTAAAGAAATAATTTCAAGAAAACCGCCTGAAAAGCATTTAGGTTTAATTTTCAGCTGGTTGGTTTGTTTCTAATTTCCTAATAATCAGAGATGATAATGCACGGGTTTAAAAGCTGGCAACTCTCCCTGCCCCCTGCCAAATAATCTGTGCTTTTCTAACGTGCTTATTTGAGGTATAATAGCTGCTTAACCTGCAATAGAAATTATTATTTTTGCTTCACTGAAAGAGCGTATTTTGAGATGGAGGGGAAGGGTTTGTGGTAAAACTAGAGCTTAAACAAACTTCCATGAGAAAGGCTAAGCTTATTCGACAGCAGCCTGTCTTTTATTTTAAATAGAAAATAAGTGTGAAACAGCAGTTAAAAAAAATCTACATTGAACACTTCTTTCGGTGTGATATAACTACAGCTTATGTGTTATCGTGGTAAAACTACAGTAGCACATTCTTGTCACTGCTGGTTTGGATCCAGATCCCACAGTGACTTTTGCATTGGACTCAATGCATTGAAATTGTTTGGGAGCTTGTAAATACATTATAAACTCATCCCCCTCTCTTTCCTTTCACCNCCAAGTGACAGGACAAGAGGGCCTCAAGCTCTGCCAGGGGAGGTTTAGACTGGACATTAGGAAAAAATTTTCACAGAAAGGGTCATTGGTCACTGGAACAGGCTGCCCAGGGAGGGGCTTGATTCACCTTCCCTGGAGGGGGTTAAGGCATGGATGGACGAGGTGCTGAGGGACATGTTTTAGTGTTTGATAGGAATGGTTGGACTCGATGATCCAGTGGGTCTCTTCCAACCTGTTTATTATATGATTCTGTGATTCCCACTCTCACCTCCAATGTCACCCACTCTCTCTTGTTGTGTACAGTGTGAATACTTCCCTGGCAGTGCCTGCAGCTCTGGTTTGCTCCTGTCACCTACACTGTGCTCTTGCCACACTTTTTCAATTGTGTAACGTACCTGTGCGTTCACTCCTGTCCCTACCATCCCGCAGAGATTTGTGTGCTGGCCTCTGTCATCTGCATCTATCATTGGCCTCTATTGCCAGCACAATGTCAGTGCAAATTAAAGTTTCCTGGGCTTGGGAATTTATTATTTAAGAAAGCCTTGCAAAAGCTGGATGCCACAGTGAGGGCAGCAGCCTCCTCCGAGGTACAGGCAGGTCTCAACTAAAGCCTGTAAGTGACAGTGTTAATCCCTCACGTGAAAGGGCAAAAAGCTAAAAGAATACAAGGCTCTGCTGAGATTAACAGAGAAACAAACAGAGACCAGTGTCACAAAAGAAGGTGCTCAGATCTCCAGATAAGGAGCTTTCAGAGGCCTCTGAGCAAGGACCCTATTTAACTCCCCGTGGAGCCCCACAGGCTCTGCAGGGCTCAGGCAGAGAGTGGCAGGGGAGACGAAACAGAGTCCAGACAAGGAGACTATTCCCTAACTGAACTGCATTTTTCAACTTCTAGCCAAATTTTACTGTGCGGTTAGAGCTAGTTCCTGTTCTGGACCTAGTTTAGTTTCATTCTGGAAAAGCCGCCATCTCCTATGCAGACATACTATTATTACTTTCCTGCATCTAGTGATAATTGCCCAGATGGATGCAAACAATGTTTTATTGTTACTTATGTTTGGTTAAAGTTAGGAAAGGGACTGCTTGCCATCAGGCTCAGAGCAGGAAAGCAATTCCTAGTGTTTGTAAGCTGTATCTTTGCCAGTGATGATGAAAGCAACATAAAATTGCTTTTGGAGGAAATTTATTCTTGGGTTGAGGCTCAGACTAAGGCCAAAGATTCACTTGTGTTCTTTTAAGCTTTATTTTTGAGGTCTAAGCGAGACTGATGGTACACTGGTGTGGACCTTGTGCAGTGGAAAGTATTGCTCTGGGGGTTCAGTCCTTGGCTGTTTTTCAGGTATAGCTCTCAATTGTTTTCAATGTGCAAATACCACAAAGACCCTATTTTGAGTTCTCTCTCATTAGATTGCAAAACTGTTTCAATTATATCCTATGGATTTCACAAGCCTGCAACTTCCTGAACACCCACATTGAGGAAAGAAACGTTTCGTATTTGTATCTCTGTTTTGCTAACATACCGGCAAACAAAACCCCACGGGACCACATAGGACAGCTACAACATGAATTTTATTCTAAGAAATAGTCAACATTGGTTAGTCTTGACCACATGGTGACATCTGAATTTAGCACACTTTTCCATGTCCTTGGATTGAAAAGATGCTTAGGGAAACCTCAGTTAGTAAATGATTGTTGACTTTGCTTTTTTTCCCTAAACTTTCTTATTATGGACAGCTTACTAGGCAGAAAATAACCCTCTGAGATAAATGTAAATACAAAATTCAACAAAGTAACTGGAAGAATAAATTTAAAAGCCTCTCTTATCAGAATGGCAATACTAGATTGTCTGTTAGATATAAGATGAGCATCAATAGTGGATTGGAAAACAGTTGCATTGATAGTACCTGTCAAGTGGTCAATGCAGTGATGGGTACACAAGGTGGTTAAAACACCCCCATAGTATCTAGTCTCATCTATAGCTATTCTAAGTCAATTGAATACTGCTTAAGTACTTCAATAAATCTGAACCAGTATCGTATTCAAAACATCGTTTGTTTTAGGGGTGATTAGACAAGTTCCTATTCTGCAGATACCGCTATATTATCACACATTGGCCCCTGGATAGAAATCTCAGTGATCCTAGCACAGCTTCTTTTGTATGTAGTTAGCTGCTCTTTTTCTTCTCTGAAATGCATTAAATACTTTTACATCCAGCTCATCTATAGGCTTTCAGGACTTCTGCCAAGTTTGTGTGAAGGCAAAATGTGTTCCCTCATTGGGCCCTGAACAGTGGGTTGCCTGCTTACCCTCCTGGTTCCATGGGACTCTACTCACATGCCTTTGTCAGTTCAATACCAACCTAAATGATAGAACCCCCTTTTTATCTATTGTGTTTCACGTGACTGCTCTCATCACTATTAATGGTTTTAAAATTTTGCTGTCTTATTCGCCTTAAACCCTGCTTTGAAGCCTGCTCCTCCTCCTTGCCAGTTGCTAGAGGACGAGGGCCAGCAGCCCTACAAGAGGTACTTTCCACAAACCCCTTACTTTGCATAACTTTTCTGTCTTTTTCTTAGTAGTGAGGCTTACTGTCTTATCAAATAACATAACTCTTCTACTATCCATCTCTCTAAGTGTGCTAAGGCTGATTCCTTACTCTTATTTTAATGTATAGTTCAGAATTTTGAAGAGTTATTCTGCCTGTTCAGGCTCATCCATCTATTTTTGGGAGTCTAACCTCCACAGAGTTCTTTTCAGTTCTTTAGTTCTATTTTTGGCACTAATCACGACCAAAGAGGTAAAAGAGTCTGTGTTATAGATAGTCCCAGATCATTCCCTCTCCAGTATCGCTAAAAGCAGTATTGTGGACAAGCCGTTCTTCCTTTGCTCTGTTAGAAGCGCAGTGTTATTTCCCCTTCTTTATTTCAGGGAAGTATAATTTTTCCAGATTTTTATCCTGGCCCTTTTTATTCCTGCAGCTAGATTACTCTCTTCTGATAACACTGAAAAGAAAAATAGATGCCCGTCGCCATTTTCTTCTGTAGCTTTATTTTGTAAGATTACAAAGAAGTAAATGTTGACACAATATTTAGCTTGCAAGATCTGCTTTTTGGAAACTTCTGAACTGCAACATTTAAAAGTTTCTAGCAAAGTTATCCTAGCCTGTTTCTCATCTGTGGTATTTCTAATTCTTCTTCTGTTTTGTGTAAGCTAATGCTGCCTTGTTTCTCACTGGTAACACACACCATGTATCTGCAGAATGATGCGGCTGGGTTGGTTTTGCCAGAACAGCTTTTTGATATTTCTTGTCTCCCTTTAGCTTTTTATTAGGCCATGACTATTGCATTTAATATTCTCATGCCCCATTACTAGAGAATGCTCTGCTCTCTGTACGCTGTCCTGCTGATATTTCCTTGGGATGTTCCTTAATCAAATCACTGCCTTATGGCAGCATAAGGCTGTTTTTCCCCTGAACTTGTTTCATAAGTTGTAAAATGTTTACCTTAAGTCATCACAGGTTTTACTTTATACAAATGTTTTTCTTTGTGCCTTGTCCTCTCACTTCTAAATTCTTTCTTGGTTGTAATTAGACTCTCTTCAGCTTTGCAGAATTTTTAAATTAAAAAGCCGTGTTTGCTTGCACTGAACACGACACAACGCTCAGTTCCTGTGAATTTATCATGTGCTTTGCTTGTGAAACCACCACGTGTGTCTGTCTAAATTAACCCTTCTTATAGTTAGTCTCTTAAAATATATATCTAAGTATGTCCAAAACACGTGCATCTTTATATCATTTTTTAGTCCTTTATTACAAAATGTCTACTATTCTTTTTGAAAATTGTCTACTATCTTTTGCATTCTTCATGGTGGATGACCCACCCCTTGCCCGGTGTTCAGCTGGGCTGTGCCCATGCAGCTGGAGATCCCTTCCCTGCAAAACTGCACACGGAGACAGGGAAATCAAACTGTGACAGCACCGTTCAGGACTGTGCCATCCATTTCAGGGAAAAGCTGGTTCTACCAGCTGAAAATTTCACAGACTGGGCTCTGGAGCAAAATGCTATCCGAATTTCCATGGAAAAGCAGCAAACTGGCAGATTTTTTTCCTTCCTCTCTGCTCAGTGGCAACCCTGCTCTGTTGCTTGGGGCCCGGTTAGGTCTGTGTTTCTAAGTCTGGGAGGAACAGTGGGGGTTCTGAATTGTTCCACTTAAGCTTTAGCTTCAGTTCTACAGTTTGGTCTGTTATTTTTGTGCTTACAAGGTGGTGGTGAACTTGATCTGTATCAGTATAGTAATGAATAATATCTCTTTGTATTACATATGAGTATTGGCTTTCTTTGTCCTCGAAACAGGACACACAACAAGGCACTTCCTTGTACTGAAACTGTGAGTTGGTGCCAGGTCTTCCACCTAATTCTTGGAACAATTCCTCTTGCCTTTTTTTTTTTTTTTTTT
>WAAB01018609.1:144924-168725 GCA_013389865.1 Piaya cayana | reverse complement strand
CTTAGTAAAAAAAAAAAAAAAAATTTAATTTCCTCTTTAGAAATAAAAAAAAAAAGGATTTGTTTCTCTAATTAAAAAAAAATAGGAAATACTAAAATAAAATAAGCTTTTTATAGCACTTCAAAAATATTTTTCCACTACCTGTGAAACAAAAATGTGGGAAATAGTATTTTGGCTAAGATATTTGTTGTGATTTTACTGGTAAGCAACTCTATTGCTGGTCCACCTTCTACTGTCATCATTTAGTATGTGGCCATGTGTGGGCTACTGAGTCATCTTGTTCTGAATGCTTCGCTCTTGGTTTTTACATCCTGCAGAAATTACTATGGAGTGAAAAACTGAACATTAGTTTATGGAAGCTCTTTTCAGCTGTCTCATTTTGTTCTGCTTGTGTTCCTTTTTTTCCCTGTCAGTCTCCTTCCTAAAGCGCCTATTTCCTTCTGTTGAGTTGTTGACTTTAACATTTTGCTCTGAAATATATGGTGGAAATTATCCGAGGTCTCTAATTTAAAAGCTCCTTGGTTTGCGTTTACTGGAATCATGTACAAATAGTTCCATAGCAGTCAGTGGCAAAAGCCTTGTCAGCCAGAGCTACACAGAGAGAGAGAATCTGTAAAATAGCTGTCAAAACCAGATGTGCAGAGTGACTTCTGTTGGGGAAGAGGAGAGAGGGTTTTGTATTTTGTCTTATTCAGTCTAATTTTTTTGGTAATTATAATAGGGATAATATTGTGCCTGAAGATCATACAATGAGGTTTTTGCTATTAACTGTGAAATCTGCAATGAATCACTGACACATGAATCCTTTTCTCTTTTTCCTGCCGAAACCCTATGTTGTACTGGTAGCCACAACCAAGAGGTAGCCACAGTTCCCACCTCACAGCTGGTACATGCAAACTCCCTAACCTGTTCTGCCCTTATACTCTCTCATGCATATCAGGAAAAACATTTGGAAATTATGTTTCAGCAGCAGCGATTCCGAGTACCCTCTGAAAGCAGAATAAACATGAGCAAATTGACAGCATGGCAATAGAAGTGACATCAATCCGGAGGAAAGGTGGCAGTGCTGTGATGAGTGCCTGCCTGGTGTGCAGTACTCTGAGCATCCGAGTTGTGGAAGACACTTGGAACTTTTGAAGGCCTGTAACCAAACCAGGGCTTAAGGCTCGCCTGGTCTTTATCCACCACCCAACCTCACCCCTCTGGATGGCAGGATGCCTCTGTGCAGGTGTTGTGCTGGGTATAGATGAGCTGTTGCAAATGCTCTCTGCTAGTGCAATTTCTTCTCAGGGAAATTGCCTCATGGTGATAGTTCAAAGGATGAGCACGCTCTGCTGATTTACTTTTAAAGCGTATCTGTTAACAAGACATGTTTAGTAAAAGTGGTAAGGCAGAAGTGTTTGGGTCTATTAATAAGGTCACTGATACTTGAATGAAATGCAGTCAAACGCAAAACCATCACGAGAGCAATGAATCTTTTAAGTCTTCTAAATAGGTCTTGAGCTCCATTTGCATACATCTTTATGGAAAATATGAAGTTCCATGCAATTACAAGCCACATTAAGGAAACTGTACCTGAATAAATGATATGTGAAAAGTGGTTGCCATCTTCCAAAGTGTCTGCAATTTTAATCCAATCCAGACACCTTGGATTCATGAAAGATAATTTTGTATTCAGTTATATGAGTAAACGCAACTTAATCGTATTTGCATTGAATTCATTCAAACATCCAACAATCTTTGCTCCTCAAAGGAAGACAGAGCAGAGCTGACTCTTTGCAGGCTTAGAGTTAGGAGCTACCCTGAATGGCACATGGTTAAACTCTCTCTGTGTTTCCCACCTTGTTTTTCATACTGACAAACAACTTGTACTGGAGTGATGTCCAAGAATGAAGCAGAAGAATATCATTCAAGGTTGAAATGCAGATTTCAGNTGATTTTATGCAGGCCTTTTCTTTTTCAGTTCCCTTTGCAGAAACTCCCTCTGTAAGTTTTAACCTCTGTGTCCATCCTGTATTGGCTTTGGATGTAGCTTGGAAGCCTCTCTGTGTACCTCTTTGTTTGAAAGATCATGACGGGAGGAGGTGCTAGGTAAAATGTAAAGTATTTCCCTGGGCTGTGTGGACAGTAGTTAGTTCATGAGTACGTTCTGCAGCAGAGTAACTATATAGTACCTATGAATCCATACCACGCTTTAATGAAAGGATATAAAATCTATAAAAATACAAAAGCAAGATGTGTCGTCTTCTCATTGTTTACATTTTGTTGTCATGATTAGCTCCATAAATAATAATAAATGCAATGCATACTTATGAAGAAATATAAGCCTGATGTAACCAAAATATATCAAACTGCCCATCTACTAATGCATGGGTGATATTTTTCTAATTTTACGCTAAGTAGTATGCATATTGTTGAAGCCCCAAGTATCTTTAAAGCAACGTTGTTGGCCTGAAGCTCAGTTTAGTCTTTTTTTATGCCACTGTTTTATATTTCAGTGTTTGGTGTGTTTTATCAGTGTTTCCATCTGGACTATAATTCAGATAAAGAATATCCAAGCTTTCATTTAGTCACAGAACACAAATGAATTCCTACCACCGTTGTCTCCACTCCAGTGTTGGGAGATGCCGAAGCTCTTCCTGCTTGAATTGTACTCTTTTTTCCCCCAGAAAACAGGTTGTTAGAGTCCAGGAATGAATGAGTTAAAGGCAGCATTTGGATCAGTGTTGTGAAACTATATATTATCTATTGTATTTCCTTGGCCTTAAGTGGATTCTAGCATGGGATGAATTAGGTTGGCTAGATATTTTCTGCTGACTGTGATATCCCTGTTGAGCAGCTTTCCCAGTACGAATATATTTGGCCCTTCTTTTTTTTCCCCACAAGCTATATCCCTGTATAAAAACAGCTTTATCTCTAAAGAGCAAATAACACCCAGTGCTCATAACAGATGCCAAGAAATGTTTCTGTTTTGATTTTTGAAAATAAAAATTCAACTGTGTTCAATAAAATTCAGAAGCTGTTTTCCTCTGTGGAAATTAAAGGAATCCAAGGAAGTCTAGGAAGATAGCGACCTTCCTAATTAAAGCGGTAGCAACTGCAGGAATCTGGTTTTTACAACCACCTCTATCTCACTGTGCTGAGAACAAAGCAGTCCTCCATTAATATTTTATTTTGTCTTTTCTTCCACTATAACAATGCTCTATGTTCTGTGAGAGCCCTGGAAAGACATGCAGAGCTATGTTAATTATGGTTTAAATAATTGACACTCTGATTGTGTTGTACTTTCTGAATTGTATGTGGCGTGTCACTGGTTCTACATATAATTACATCTATTCACTGCCATCATTTTCCCCACTTACATCATAGTATACAGTAGTCTACATTGCAAAATCATATGCAGTAACTAGTAACGTCTTCACCAAATGACCTTTGTTTTTAAACACGCAGAGCATGTGTAGCAGTGAGGACTGATTGCCATCAGGGCTAATGCATGCATCCGGGAAGATCTATTATGGAACAGTTCATGTCAAGGGAGTCGGGAGTCTGCATCAGAAGCTCACTTGGAGTCTAAAGAGTGGGTGTTAGGAAATTTCCAGTGTGATCTGATGGCAATCCCTTATTTAACATTGCATCTATCTTCTCAGCTTCTGAGAACCCAGATATTTGTTGTCTGCTGTTTTATAGGTCTGTGCGCTAACTAGTGGGATTGTTAAGTACATCCAACAATATTATGTACAGCACCCTGAAACAATTTAAATACTCTTTCAAGACTCATCTTCAGGTGTTGACTGAGTTATTCTGAAAACTCGAGTGTAGGTACATGTTTGGAGAGTGAGTAATCAGCTACTTCTTGGAGTACCTCATTAGTTGACATGACTGCTGTACAGCCGCTTCTAGTTCAGTGTTTGTCCAGCGAGCAGCTAAGTTGAAAATTAAATCCTGTCTCTTACAATGCAGCCTTAATGAACTAAAAAATACTTGCCGGCTTCTTTGAAAGCCTATGTTCTTAGGCGTGATTGCAGAGTGCATGCGTTTGCTAGGAAACAGTGTGAATAACGCCCTGCTTAATTGTACACACTCTGGGGTTTGTTTCTGTTTTGCATGTTCATTCTGCTGCTTGCAAATAACCTTCTGCCCAACGGGAATTGATAAGGGAGAGGGATTAGTGTTTGGAAAGGCTATGAGCACAAGTTATCCTCAGGCAGCCTGGGAGGTTTACAGCGATAACCACTCTGTAACAATTGCCCCTATCTGTGTCCTTATTTCCCAGTAAAAGTGAGGCAGCTTTACCCCTCAATGAAGGCGAGGAGATATGCAACTTCATGTTTATTGTGGAATAAGGATACGTGCAAAAAAGAAGTTACTGCAGGGTAGCTGGTGTGCTTATAAACCCACACCTTAGCCTACATTGTAGTAACTTGTCCATAGAACCAAACATTTAATGTTTTCGTGATTTGTATTCTAGTGGTAATTAACTGAAAATGGTAATGTGGAGAGGATCAGTAGAACCTGGTTTTAGATCAGCAGCAATATTGTGTCAGTATCAGATACACCTTCAGGAAACTGTTGGGTCACCCTACCAAAATATTTTTTTTTCAAATTTTTAAACAAAAAATAATTAAGACCACTGCCATACCTAGCAAACATGATGATACAGTCCTGGAAGTATTGAAGAGTGGAAGAATTTGTAGTAGAAAGAGCCATTATTGTTTTTTTTTAAAAAAGTACCATTCATTGCTTCTTCCCATTTGGCCTGGAAGGTAATTCAAAATGTAGGAAAATTGGGAATTGTAAACATTTATAAAAGCAATAACACATTGAATGCTATTTGGATAAAAATATATTCTGTGACAGAGAAGCAGGTATCTGAAAGTGCTTTGGGAGATGGATCTCACGTGATGTGATGCCAGGTACCTGATACAGCCCAGAAACCTGAAAATTTTACCAGATGAGAGAGAACAATGGAGAAGAAAAACACTTTCTAGAAACGCAAGATGGGATTTTTAGTAGAATTAAGCAATTGTCTGTGTCTGGTCCAGCTCAGAAAGCTGTCCCTCTCCAGGACATCACTTGAACATGTGGTTCTGTGCTGCTGATGCTGTCGGAGCAGAAGTGTTACATGAAGCTGAGCATCCCACATATGGGTTGGCTTAGGAAAGTGCAGAAGTGCTTTGTATGAATTAAAGAGCCTGTTTAGATGTTTCCACTCATTGGCAGAGGTTGAAAAGGTTCATCTCAGTCATAAGGAATGTAACTTTTTAAAATGATTTCTTTTTGGTGTGTGTATTTTAAAAGCAGTGCTAGTCATATTAGCAATTGTTGAATATTAAAGAAGCTCACATACAAAATACTTCCTTCTTTTCCTCCGCTGTGCTAGAGTTTCACAGCTTTTCTTTGAAAAAGCTTTTTTACGTTTACACTTTGGAAAGCAATGAACATTGTTAATCAATATGGACAGTTGTATGGAGGCACAAGAGAAATGGTGCTGCACTGCAAATACAAAGAAGTGCTTTTGTATTTTAGGAATCCAGTAGATATGGTTCAAAATTTTAGAATAAGAACTTGGCAGAGCTTTCTCATATCAAAGATGAATGTAAAACTACGCTGTAAATTGAAAAAAACCATCTTGCTTGCATATCAGGGATAAGTATAAGACTTGTTTTCATCTTGTTTTCCCTTATTCCTTGGTGTCATTACCAAAGCATTTATTTCAGTGTATTAGAAAATGCGATTTGAGGCAACTGATACCTGAGATCAGTTCTGGGATACATGTAGTATTCTATGATGTTGAAGAGAGAGAATTGATTTCAAATGTATATTTTTTGATTAAGGTGAAGGGATCAAATGTGAACCTAACTCTTGTGCCTGATGATTGAATTTGACTTGCCGTACTGTCAGAGCAGAATACTGTACGACTGTACTTGTGACTCATAAAAGCCATATCTGCATATTAATTTTGTCCAACTAGGCAGATCTGGGTGGGAAAGTGGTGAATTAGTAACAATCAATGTTTATGACACATGTGAAGACGTTACCAGAAATTTGCAAGAAGCTCTTTCCCTGTATGCTTTCCCATATTTTGTACATATTTGTACTAGAATGAACCACTATTGTGTTTTTGCAGTAACAGTAGATAATAACTCTTACTGCCTGATCCAATTATAGCACAGAACATGGAAGGAACTTCTCGCTCGCTGACTGCTCACATGCTGAAAACTCCTGGGTATGTTTTGTGTCCTGGCTGTTTTTCCAGGGAACTGTCCTGAGCTGTCAAATCATTGTAGTACATCACAGTTCTTGCTGCTGTCATATTCTGCAACTGATACTCACCAGTGTTTGTTTTAAAACACAGTCACAGAATCTATGAAACAGTCTATGTGAGTTAAGTTTTGCTTTACTAAGATATTTAGTATTTCCTGGAGCAGAGCTTGTATTTGAGACCTAAATCAAAGTCAATCTAAGCCATATCTAGTTTGACCTTTCCTGCCCAATGGAGGTTGAAGGCCACTGCAAAATTGTCTTTTGGGTGAATTCAGATCACAAATACACATGGATAGAACTTACAAATTTCAAAGCTTAAGATTTTTCTTTTAAATCTTGTTCCCCAGGCAAATAGTTCAGGCTAATAATCCAGATATGTGTATATGTAGTTCTCTACCACTACTGTGCAAATGTGTATTTCCATACGTATTTATTGCTTACATTGTAATGTTTGTATATTTTACATGCGTCAATTGAAATATATTATAAGCATGATTTCTTATTTGCTGCATCCCTCAAGTCCATAATTATATTATAAATATTGTCGATCTGGATTAAATATTGTCATCTTTCAGAGGGAAAAAACTTCCCTTTCTTCTCTCCACTCTTCCCACATCCTCCCAGCATAGATAAGAGCGGTCACGATTCAGAAAGTATATTTGCAGCAAAGTACTCTCCAGAATTATCAGTTGATCACAAATGTTCTTTGATGTGTCTTTAGTACTCAGTATTTTCAGAAGAGACTAATGATAGTGATACCCCAGGCTGTGGATATTTGAAAGAACCATAGTCTTTATTTAGTGCATAACCTTCTCTATGTAAAAAACAGGATAGGTCTTTGGGTTACAGAACAAGTGTGGATGAGTAGTTGCTTTTAAAAGCTTTAGAATGTGTCTGTAATCTGATTACAGAATGCTAATTTTATTTGTATTCCAGCATCTACTGTGGATGTTTTTATTCCCATATGTTGATATCAACTAATTCTTTTTAGCAAATTTTCCACACAAATCATTCCGTACAGTTATAACAGGAGGAACACTGAATTTCCTGAGTTTAGTTGTCCCCTTCTTTAAAGGATTAAGTCTTATTAACGTTCCAGTGAGTAGCAGATGATTGTTCATTTGCCAGAGCCTTAAATGGAAAGCTTTCTAGATCAGCTTGGTATCTTTGCACATCCGGAAAATGTTTCTTTCTCTTCATTAAAATGTACTTTTCAGCATTTATTCTGAACATGCAAACAGTTTCTAGCTATATTGTTTTAATGGATAAGCAGCCATGAGTGATGTAATTCTACATTGTCATTTTCGTTTGCTATGCAGCTGTTGCAAAATTAAAAAGCTGTAAAGTTACAAATGGCTTCACCTGAAGCAACGCGCAGCATGGAATTTCCTGCTGGTGGTTAAAATAATACAGTTACTTTTAACAGATGCAAACAGTTAAGGGTCCAAAGCAGGTCCTTATTTGAAAAAAGGAAACCCATTTCTTCTGAAAGTATCCTTTTAAAACATTTGCTTGAAAACAAGGGAAAAACAATCTTGGTGTAGAATATCTTTATTCTTTTGGCATTTTGGCACACAGCATGGATCAAGAAGAATAATCACACTGGCAGGTAAGAAGCCAGTAACAGAACAGCTTTATTTGAGCACAATTCACCAGACATACATCTTAGCTTATTCTTGTATCCATCTGCAGTGTAAACCAGCCATATGCTTAGAGACATCATTGTCTTTTTGCTTTTTTTATCCCCAACACCAAAAAGCGAAGTCATTAGGTTTGACAAGGATGGTACATTTTGTAGTAATTACAAGGGAGCACAAAACAAAACCAGGCCAGTTTCACAGTGTCCGCGAATGTCTTAGTGCACCAAAGAATGTTTTTACATTCTGTTAGAAGCAAGCTGATTAATTGGTTCTTTGTAACTCCAGATTGAAATCACAGTGTAACCTGGTTGTGCTCAACACAGGAAGCCTTTGGGGAGGCCAAAATTTGGACAAGAGTGCGGGGCGCAGAGGAGTCCCAGAACTATTGTGTGCAGTGAGCTGTGAGGAGTCATTCAGAAGAGAAACACTCAGCATCCTTTATTTATTTGCATTGAAATATTTATCTGTGATGTGAGGCATTCATAATAGATTGTCAATCTCTTGTGCCTTGTGATGAATCTGGGTGTCTTGCATTGAATTCTAAGTATTTCTTTCCGTGAATAATTTCATAATCATCACATTTCCAACCTATGAGTGTTCCCTGACCTTTCGATCCAGATTATCTGGGTTTTTTCTTTCTCTAGGAAGGAAAATATCAAACCTCTAATTCTCCATTTTAAAAAACAACTCACTTAAATTATTAATTTTGGAACTTAGAGATTAAAACTCAATCAACCTGAAAATTCGTGTCTTGCTGCTCTTTCCTGATAATTGAAGGAAATTATTTATGTAGCATAGATTAATATTGTTCCATGTTCTACCTGACATTCCAGATTAAAGTATGACTTTGAAATAGAGATGAGTTGGGACTGAAATACCCTATGCAACCACTCTAGTCCTTGGAAAGCAGAGTGTTAGGTTCTTAGTACCAAAGCTCACAAAGGAAGTCAATTTTCACTTCCATCTTGTTACGTGCTGGGTGTAAACACAGAAAAGAATGAGCTTGGGAGACAAAAAGCATAGAGGAAGAGAACAAGGGCATTGATAATAATAAGCATTGCACATCCTCAATCCTTAGCACTGACTTGCAGAGTGAGGGATGCTGCAGAAAACCCGTTCTCAGCAGAAAGAGAGGAAAGTCTCTTTTCAAGCTTCATACAACACCACTGTAGCCCTCTGAACTATCCACTGAGAGAAAACTCCAGGGTCTTTTTTTACTGTTCTTGGGTAAGCAAACTACCAACTGACATCTAGAGTAATTCTTGGCATTTTTGCTGTAAGCCCAGGTTATTTTCTATAGAGCAGGAAGGTCTGACCCACCAGCCCAGGAGGGTCTCTTCTGGGTTTTTTTGAGTGAGATTCTGTCAGCCTTTTCTCTTTTGCTTTCATTTCTGATTGAAAAAGGAGCTTGGAGACAGAAGAAAAAAAGGCAGTTTAAAGGAGGTTGAACAGTGCTTGCCCAGAACACAAAGGGTGGAGGTGTATCTGTTCACTGCTGGCATGCAGCCATCATGGTTATCAGCTTAATAGCATAACTTAACAGGAAGAATTACACTCGTGACCTTCTGCTCCAACAGCACAAGCTTCTATCACTTGAGCAAAAGGAGAATCTCCATTAGTAGTTGCTCATTGTCACAGGGCACGTATCCCTCTCTTGGGCCAACCACTTATAATGACAAGATATCATAAACACTTTAACAGCTCTGATTTTGTCCAGTAGAGGGAAGTGGATAGACACAAACACTAACGCAATATGTTAGATAGAGATATAATCAACATATTAAACGCATCATGCATGATTGGCAAAAGGCATGATGATTGCGGGGGAACCTTGCCTTTCTCACCACTGCCAAAGCTTCTGTATTGACTGAGGATCATTTCCACTGGAATTGCTACTTCTTGCACTGTCACTGTTCTTTGAATTATGGAGCTTCCAGAAAAGAGTAATCTGGATCACAAACCAATTTACCTTGCTGCTGAAAGTAGCACGTGCTGTGTTACAGGCAGTGCTCTTTAAGTTCAATTTTTTAAAGTAGGCTCTTGAGGGAAGAGGGCTATTGAAAAATACCTTTAAGTGAGAGCTGGCAAGAGGTTACATTTCAAAAAATAGATGCCTTTTTCCTCGGAAATAGAAATGGAATAGGAAATTGGGTACTGCCACAGAACTCCTCTAAAGAAAGAACTCCAGAGCATTTGCATGGTGGGTTTCCACTGTAGTGTTGATCAGTATTTCTTGGGTAAAATGGTAAAAACAAAATATTTCAGAACTAGCTGTTTTGTAGACTGCTGTTTATTTGCTTACACCAGCCCAGTAGCTGTTTCCTGGGGAGAAAAGCTGTTACTGAACTTAGAACTGCCCCACATCAGCTTCATCTGTGCAAGTAGGATCTGCCTAGTTAGGAAAAGGGGAAAAGTGTGTGTTTGTTATGGAGTCTAGTTTTTTTGGATTAGAAGACCCTTTCTAAAAGGGGAAGAGGCAAAGATGTACCATTTAGTAGCAATAATCACACTGTCGTACCATGGAAATGTGGCCAACCGTGTAAAATATTACCAAGCACGCTGATACACAATTGTTCAACCAAGCTTCCCCTGTAATATGCTTTTTCTGTCCCTTGAAGCAGTCCTCTCTTTCTCTTTTAATGTCGAGTGACTCTCCACAAGGTCCACCAGCTCCTTTTCTCTCCATTGGGTTAGCTGGAATGTCCAAATTTTAAAGGTTGCCAACTGGCTCGCAACCAGCCATTTACAAAGCAGTTCCTGTTCCAGAGCTGTTTTTATCCCCACCAACTTTGCCTGTTTCTCATCTTCATTCCTTCCTGCACAGAACTCTGAAGTCCCTGTAGAGGTTTCATAAGATCCTGAAGCCTTCATCAAATGGTTAATTGGTATTCTGTTAGGCTGTCAAAAGGGATTAGAAGGAGGTATCTATTCTTCTTCTTCTTCTCATTCTTTAATGACAAGTTACATTGCCAGCCTGTCCACTAAATGACATTAGGCAAGCACTAATTCACCTCTTCATACCAAAGTAGAGAGAAATCAGCAAAAAAAATCTCCCACTTAGGACATGTGTTGAGAATTCAGATAATTTCTGTGCTACTGCAATTTTATTTTAAGAGTAAGCATTTTATTAGCATGAAAATATGTATTACCCCCTGACTACTTTTTTCTATAGTTTTAGGAGCAAGTAACTGTGAAGCTCTAAAATGATCGACCTTTGAGAATTTCGTCAAAATTATGAAGAATTAATGTTTTGACGCATATTTTCATAGAGAAATTTTCAACTAATTCTACGAGAATCTTATTGACATTCTCTATTGGCGTAATTTCTTTCATCCTCTCGAACGGAGTTTGAGCTGTGTTTGTCAGCAATATTTTCCCCTTTGCACACGTGTAGGTTTGCCATTGCAGCCAGTATCACTGCTCATGGGTGTACACATGAAGACCAATAGACATGTTCTCTATAATGGAGTCTTAGTGAAGGAAGAAATGTATATTTGTTGTAATATAACGTTAAAAACCTGATTATAATCCCAGTACTGTTTTAGCGTAACTACTTTCACATGTGTAGGGGCATCACAGGCTTTCTAAGGAGAAAGGGGGAGATGCCTTGAAAAGACAGAGGGAAAGAAAATAGAATATTCACAATTGGCTTGACTCACCCCAAAAATCTACGTTTTGTCCCTCTCACTTCCGTGTTTGGAGTGCTGGTAAAGTGACGTGGTTAATGGAGCTCTTTGTGTTTAACCATTATCATGATGTATGTAGTGATGGGACTGATTAGGTTAATGGCAAGAGTATGATTGGCAAATGTAACCAGCTAGCAGGCGGTCGTGATTGCACTGTCCAAACGCAGAGCTAAGAGAGTTCAAGGAGTGTTAATGCCGCTCTGCATCCTGCACGACCAGAATGAATGCCACACATCTCCGAGTATAAGAAATTCTGCATAAATAGGACATTCAATTATTTATGAATAGACTCTAAGTCAGTGATTAATTAGCATTTTAAATATGGTTGATTAACACATTAACCCTATTTTATGAAAACTCTTTTAAAAGATACATATTACATGTGCTTCCATTTGATTTTCACATTTCTGATGTCTTTCATCTGTTAGATTACTGTGTCCTATAAGACTTTCTAGAATGTTTAATTATTTACTTTACAAATGCAGGATGTTATAATGATATTTGTAAAGAAAAAGCTAGGATAATGAATATACAATACTGTATTAGCAGCCTCCCCAACTGTTGACAGGAGGTTAGGGGGGTATGGGTGGAGGAAGAAAGAAAATCAAAACAAGATAATAATGTTGCGCTGGATGTATACAAGTGAATATGCAATAGGCAATGGGAATAGTGTACAAAAGCAAAAACATCATTTACCATTCTGTATGAAAGAAGTATCTGAGGTGCTTTTGTCTGTCTTGAAGGTAATGTTTGGAAGCCTTCACTGGAAAGCTGAATATAAGCTAGAAACTGTTTGCATTATCAGTTACAGAAGAAAACATTTACTTGTTTAATAATCAGCTATTTATTTCTGTTATTAATTATTCATCCATCTCTCAGCGATTACTAGTATACTAGCTCTTATTGTACCAAGGGCTGGGATTCACATGCCAGACCTAACAATGATGAGAAGTTTGATAGATGATCATAGACCTGATAAATAGATGGCAACAGACAGAAAGCCCCCTCATCTGTAGCTGTTTATTTTAAACTGTGTCAATTGATCGAGTTCCAGAATTGCCTAATAACCTCAAGTATCTCTTTCCTGTATATTTGGCCAGTGATCTGCATTTGTTTTCGTGTAATAAAGTGAAATTACACTGGAAGTGAAACTCTCAGAATTGGCCCTTTTTTGAGGACCTCATGTCATGACACAATGAACACTTCCAACCTTCAGAGCACTCAGCATCTCATAAAGGTCCATATTTAAAGTAGACATCTGCTTCTCTGCAGTAAATACAACAATCAATATTCTTACATGAAGGCATATGTTTGAATATTTTGTGTAATTGGCACTGTCCCCATTTCTGCAATTGATGATGTCAGAGTTGGCTGTTTCACCACTACACTGTGATGGGAAAAGCGCAAAGATCACTTCAAACTGTGCTTGGAATTTTCCAAAGTTAATCTGTGTGGAAAACAAAAGCAGGGGAGAATGTGTGATATGGAAAATCGGTCAACTAGTTCTTCAGCTGGAAAATGGCTAATTAGCAGGGAAATCGTTAAGGTACAATATAGATTCATGGACCAAGGTAATTGAAAAAGGACGTAATTGACAATTCTTACGTATCTTAATCAGTGAGATTATTTGTGCAGCGTGAGAAGCGCTTTGTCTCCAGTATATTTCTTGTATACTGCCTGCTTGTGTATTTCTCATACACAGAAGTGAGCTGGGAATGTCATCGTCTTGCTACTCAAGTGTGAGGGCCTGATTCTTCTCCAGAAATGTTATTTTTCCATCAAAAGTATTCCTAAGTCTCATAGCGTTGTGCTTCCTCTCTTAAAAAAAAAAAAAAAGGACAAACTTACTTAAATTTTCAATTTTCTTACTTCTTACACCCAGAAATATAGCCTAAACTATTTAATTTTTCTCTTTTTTTTGACTATAAGATTATGTCCAGGGAGGTGGCCACATCAAAGCGAAGGTCCATATCTATAAAAGATGGGAATTGGAGTATCCAGGCGAGATGCACCTGTTCCATGTGTAAGGGGACTGTATGCAAGGGTATGTGATTACCATATATCAGGAGACTTGTGGAGCAAGTTCAGTGAAGTCATTATGATGATATCATTGCTGGTAGCCGTTACTTTACATTACTAGTGGCCATTACTGTAATCTAAATGGACATTGGGAGGAGATTATGGTGAAAGGTGCTAATGGCTTGCACATTAGAGGTCATTAACATATAAGCACCCAGGATGAAAGTCTATGTACAAAGAGTTAAATAAATTGCGCAGCAGCTTCCCCCAGGGAGTCATTAAAGGTATTATGCAACTTTAAGTACCCTTCTTTATCTGGGCTATTAGACCTTTCAAACCAGGAGGTCTAAAGGAAGAGCTTCTGAGTAGTGGTTTTCCCAGGTGTAAAATCAAGCCTGTGGGCTGGGGCTGAGGGGTGGTGGGTAAGAGGGGATCTTAATGTAGTTTAAGAAGGTAATCGGGCAGATTTCTGGATTTCTTTTAAATGCTGGAGAAAAAAGTGCTTGCAGTTTTTGTGTTCAAGGGAAGGTGGCGCACCTTTTGGGGCTTTACTTTTGGCATGCAGTCAGATTACTCACCTCATTCTGAGCTGGAAGGTTTGTTGTATTATTGCAATATTGTGTCTCACTGTCTTTTTTTATTTTGTAAAAACCAATATCATAGACTAGCAATATGCAGAGTGCAAGTACACCAGCACTGTATTTGTTATCATAAAGATTTTCCAATACTATTAATGTAAAACATTAGGCGTTGCCAAAATCCTACTGTTTTCACTCACCAGCTTGAATAAATAATGGAGGAAAGGAGTAAGTAGGAAAGGGAAATAAATTCTTCCTCTCAGCTGAGGCTCTTTGCAGAGATGTGTGTTTTCTTCCTCCAGCATGCCTCTAGAGTTTAAAAGTAAAAATAATTCAGAAACTTCAGCTAACACACAAGGCAGGAACCCAGCTCTGTTGTGGGAAGGATCCACCTTACCACACAGTAGTGTTTGCTCCCTGCTTGTTACAGCAGCTCTCTGTAGGCTGGAGTTTATTTTCAGGCATTTCCAATCATGACCAACGAAGCTCTATGAGCAACAGCTGCAGCATAACCAAACTGAAGTTCACCAGGAGTAGGGGGTTTTGCATTAATAATCCTCACTTGAATTATCTGATTTAAAGTATATTGATGAGTCAAATCTACCTCTTAGCAGAACGTTTTGCAAGAGTTGTGTTTGTATGAAACTCTACCAGAAGGAGGTAAATCATTACTAAAAATAAGATCATAGAATCACCGGGTTGGAAAAGACCCACTGGATCATCGAGTCCAACCATTCCCATCAGACACTAGACTATGTCCCTCAGCACCTCGTCCACCCATCCTTCAAACACCTTCAGGGAAGGTGAATCAATCACCTCCCTGGGCAGCCTGTTCCAGAGCCCAATGATGCTTCCTGTGAAATTTTTTTTCCTAATGTTCAGCCTAAACCTCCCCTGGCAGAGCTTGAGGGCCTCCCATCCTGTTCCCTGTCACTTAGGAGAAGAGCCCAGCTCCCTCCTCTCCACAACCTCCTTTCAGGTAATTGTAGAGAGCAATGAGGTCTCCCCTCAGCCTCCTTTTCTCCAGGCTAAACAACCCAGCTCTCTCAGCAGCTCCTCATAAGAATATTTCACTGCATTTGAAAAAAGAAAAGTATTCAATTTATACAAAAGGCTTTCATACTTTAAGTTGTTATAACCAAAATAAAAAAAAAGAGCATGAGGTGGCAAAGTGGTAAAACAGAGCACTGTAGTTAGGGATAAGTAACAGATTCCCCTTGGGGTAATTTGATATGGTTCCTGAGTTACAAATAAACTTAATTCCAAGTACCTACCATAAATATTCAGTAATCCTGGTCCCTAGTTCTCTGTACAAGCCTTGGGGTAGGTAGAATAACCAGCAGAAGTCTCACTCAAGAAACTAAGTTTCCCTCCTGAATGAGGCTACAAGCTTGTTTACCCTACACCCCATGCTGAAATGAAGTCAGGATGTTACTGAAGTGCATACATCAGCTCAGACAGGTTTATCTCTCAGTTTAGGCATAAACTCAAATGCTTTAATCCAACTGCGTGATTCAGGCCAACTTCCACCAGAGCGTTAAGAGGACAGTTCCACAGGTGTTTTATTGAGAGTTCATAGTGGCAAAGAGAAAGAATTTAACTATTGTCCTATAGCATCTTTAGTCTTCAAAGGCTGCGAATACTATAATTAATTGACAGGCAAATAGAAGATAGGCTGCAAATAAGTTAGTTCACTAGGGACTACGGTTGCTGTGCCTGTGCCCTCGGTGCCTGTTTCAGTCCTGATCCGAAGTCAGTTGAAGCCAATCGATCAGGCTCTAATTGCACACTGATTGGTATCGCTGTGCTTGGCAGCATAGTAAATCTTTAAGAATTAGGGGCCACTGTGGTTTTTTTGGAGTAGTTCTTTTCACCGTGGTGTGTGACTGATAACTTGCAGTGGGATTTAAACACAAATATCATATTATTGAGCGAGAACACTGTGTAATTGTTGCCAAGATAATAGATGAAACAGCTCAACTTCCATTGGAAAAGTTTCAAAGGTGGAAAAGTTTCAGACAGGCATTTTTTTTGCAGGTGTAATGAAAGGATCAGCATGTATTTCCCCCAAAGGCTTTCATTTTTCATTTTTATCCTTAAGAGAAGCCAGTGGCACTTCCTGGGTATTGTCATTGACTGAGGCACAAAAGAAGGAGAAAAAAGAAACAATTGATAAAAAAAAAAAAAAAGAAAGAAAGAAAAAGTGAATCAAAACATGACTTCTTGTTTTCAAGAAGAAGGGCCAACTTTTACTTTATAGTAACAGCTTTGAGATCAGCAGCTGTGGGATTACATGGCAGAGGTTTGTAAAAAAAATCAATAACTGCTGCTGTTTGGAGAGAGGGAAAGAAAGGACAGCTAACTAGACCAGATTGTAACAGTTCTGCAAGCAGTCACAATGCTCACCTTACAACAGCGCAGCCCTGCAAATTATTAAATAATAAATCACAAAGTCGAACAGTCTTGGGTGGACAGAATGCGTTTGACTGTAAAGCAGACAGAGGCCTATGAATTATTCACATCTCAAGCAAAGATAAAACAAGCAGAGAAGAAATGAGAAGAATTCTTCCAAACAGGTTCTCCTGTACTGAAATATACCTTTTGATTACTGATACATATTTGGGGATTCAACCGGTCAAAGTCAAGCCAGAACTAAGAAGAAGGAGGCAACTGCAACCTAGGTTTAGTGCTATGGGAAAATCCTGGCATTAATAAGTAACTTCAGAAGTAATGTGCCTGTGAAATATCATTTTGCAATATTAGTATGTTAGCAATTAAGGGGGGGAAAGTGGATCTCGGAGAATAATTGTCATTGGAGTGTCAACGTCTCATGTATTTCTCTTTAATTTAGTAAGTTAAAACTTTATATGAGCTTATTTTAATCAGAACAACAAGCTGAAAGCTGAAAATCTGCTTATGAAAATGGTGGGAAAATTATATTTTGGTAATTTTAAGCATCCGACTTAGCTGAAATGGGAGGAGAAGAGTTAAAGCTGATCTTCAATATAAAGACAAGAAAGAAAAGCTGAATTCTCCATTCTGGACTGTTGGTTTTTATTACTGGTATATAACATTTAGGTTATTTGAACATAGCTAATGTCTATGACTTACAGAGGAAACAAAATCAATCAAAACACTCATTTTCCTTTGAAGTGTAGTGTTGGGTTTTTTTTTTCTTTACCAGCAGTATTTCAGGCTTTCTACACTGATGCATTGATATAGTGAAAGAAAATATGATGGCCAAATCTTGCTGGCACTGACTGAGGACAGAGTTTAATGCTCTTAGGGCTCTATTGATGACACGGCTCCAGAATCTGATCAACTCCATGTTTCTAGAGAGATAAATCGTTTCAAAAATGCTTCATCACACAAGATCCGTGTGGTTTAAATTACGATCATTGTTTAAAACTCACTTTCTTAACATTGAATTTATATATGTAGACAGTAGTGGTGCCTTCTTTGTGGTGAGTGATATGGTTTCACGAAGGATGGAAACGCACCGCTGATGAACCTAACGCAGTCTGAAGCTATAGAAACAACCATTCTTTGCTTCTTGAAGACCAAGTCTGTGAAAAAAACCTGCTTGTGGGAACCTTGCCTGTGACCAGCTGTGTTACTACATGTAGGAGCAGTGGCAAACTTGGTCTCCCTCATTTTTCTATCTGTTTGCGTATTACCGGAACCCTTCTCTTTGTGATAAGAGAGTGCAATGAAAAAAAAAAAAAAAAGGAGGAGAAGCTAACTCAAGGGAAGACAAAACTAATCCTGGTGAAGGCCCCTGTGCGAGTGCACTAGAGTCACACCAACTGGTTGGAAACTCGCATCTTCCAGTAACTGGCAGCACATTCTTTCAGTTTTTTAAGCACCAACTCTTTCAATGTCTGGGCCTGCAAGAGTTTCCTATAAATGTGTGGCCTGATGAAGAACAGAGTTGCTTTACTACCGTTGTTGCTTCAGACTGCAAGTGCAGATGAGAAGCAGCACATGCCAGCTCCTGAAGACGGGAAGTCTGGTTTGGAGTATGAAGGTGGAGCCTTCCTCCCCACACCTCTTCCAGGGTCAGTCCCCTCACGCCTGTTTATTCCCAGCCGACAGTCAGTCATTTCATCTGAAATACGTAGAACTGTTCAGGTCAGTCTTCCCAGTCTCCTGATATCCTGCACTCCAGGCAAATCAGCCCATGGCCCAGCAAAGGCTGCATCCAAGCCTTGTTTCTTGCCTTCCAGAACCACAGCTCCTCTACCTTTTCTCTGAACTCTCTCATCTTGCTCCCAGATGCCTTCACTTGTGAACTAAGTGTCTTCTTGTACCAGCGTGGCATTTTCCCTGAGCTAGAGTCTTACCAAACCAGCTACAATTGATCATCAGAGGTGAAAACCACAGGGGTCGCAAAACTAGAGAACAGGTTATGAAATGTTGCAATTCAAAGGAGTTTAGGGGGGGCGGGTGGCATGTAAATGATCAGTGATAATACAGGGGGGAAAATGGTATACAGCGACCTTCAAAGGTACAGACAAGAGGCTTCAGCTTGATAAAGACAAATCCAACACAGTGAATAAAAGCAATTTTAAAGGTAAATGGCCAATATAGTCAGCTGTGTGAAGGTGTTACTCCAAGGCTTTGTGCAGCCTGTAGGAGGAGGGTGAATTGAAATGAGAAATGTCAGCGATGGAGGTGAAAACTTGACCTCTTGGTACTTAGAGAGTTGGCAACTTCTCTGAGGTATTTTAAACAGGGCACACCACTTCTGACCACAGGGTGCTGATGCTGCTGTGGAGCTATAGAAAATTCTGGCATGCCAGAGCTAAGCAGGTATTTTGCTGGTATCTGCTTGCCAGCAGCCAGGAAGTTCTGCATCACATGGCTGCTTCGGTAGGCATTTCATATACGTGTTCAAGGACTAGAAATGAGCTTGTAGGTTTTGTATTGAAACTTCAGTTCTTGCAAGTTACAGATTCCTGAACAACAGATGGTCAGTGGAAAGCATGAGATTAAGCAGAGTATCTATTGCACTGCTATCATCTAAATATTTCAGGTGGACAGCTGACTAGTAACAACTGAAGTTAATGGAATTTCTGTACATCAGGCAGTGTAAATACAACCTGTACTTACCATCTTTTTCCCTCAGACCCTGCCACGGCAGCAAGAAATCTCATCCTTGCTTTAAATTACCATATTAGGTTTGTGAAGAATCAGAATCTAGACTTGGAAATCTTAGATAGAGGTTGCAATGACAGTGGGGTTTTTTGCCTCTACAGTACTTCGGAGAGAAAGGTATTCCTTTCCTTTTGCAGGTCAAAGAAATATTTCATTCCTAAAAGAGCCTTCCATTTAGATATGTCAGTGATATCAATGTATAGATCAGGTATATATTTTGCCATAGTTATATTCAATATTAAAGTATATAACAAAATATTCTGTAATATATTATATGTAGTATTAAGACTTTGGCAGCAGAAGGTTGTTTTAGCTGTTGCTTTTTTTCTTTTTCATTAAATGGTAAACCAAAAGAATTTCACCAAAGATATTTTACACTTAAATTTTTTTTAAATAAGGTTTTTGTTGCAGCATCAGGTATCTTTGCTCACACGTGCACCTTTGCTTAGGTGTATATATTGCTGTTGCTTCCCTTCGCTCCTAGTTTAATAAAATGCTGCTGGGAAGTATTTTCTGTTCTTAGCATGTTATGCAGAGAAGGTACCAGCAATATAAGCCTTGACTGTGCTGAAGCAGGAACTGCCTGTTAAAGAAAAGATAAACCTTGTTTTAAAATGTTTCATTTTATTCTTGAGGGGGAAAAAAAGTGAGCACCTGCATAATGTGCTCTGGTGAGCACTATCCATTAAGGAGTCGTGAAGTGGATGTTAGAAGATTATTTATAATACTGTTATATAATGGCTCGGATGGACTGCACTGGAGAAATTAACATGACAGACGGATGGAAATCATATTAAAAATTGGACTTACTTGAAAGTCTATGAAATTATATTAAAAAAATACCATTCAGAATAAACACTAATGACATGCCTTTTTATTGATGTTTAATTCAGAAAAGAAGTTAATGCATGCCTTGAAAAGCAAAGGAGGAGGACTGCTTTATGCTTAATAATTTGCTTAAACTGAATTTCATACAGAAAATTAATTTGCTCTTAACAACTAGATGACTTTCTGGAGGGGAAAAAGTTACAGTACTAGTATTTCTGAATACCACTGCTCTTCAGTATGTTTGAAATATTAAGAAGTGATTGGACATATATAGTTAGAAACTTTTGGGGTGAACACAATATTTTTCCCACTTGTTTTTTGAGAATGCAGCTTGCTTCCAGCTGCCCTAAAAAGGGCAAAGGTCGTTCACTTGGAGTGTTTTGTGTTCAGTTCTGGAGTCCTCGCTACAAGGAAGGACATGGATCTGTTGGAGCAGGTCCAGAGGAGGCCACAAAGATGATCCAAGGGCTGGAGCACCTCTCCTATGAGGACAGACTGAGAGACTTGGTGTTGTTCAGCCTGGAGAAGGCTCTGGGGAGACCTCATAGCAGCCTTCCAGTACTGAAAGGTGGCCTGCAGGAAAGATGGGAAGGGACTCCTTATGAGGGAATGCAATTTAGATCTGTGCTTAAATGAGAACAGGTTACCTCAGAACTGTCAAATTTTATTTCAAAGTGTCAGCTGTTATAACATTTGTTAAACATATTTTCTTCCCTTATTTATCTGTGGGATCAAACCATTTGCTGCATTTTACTCACCTTCGTTAGTTATTTTGGATTCTCCAAAACTTAATTTTTTTTTTTGCATTTAATAATTTTTAAAGTTGTCCACATTTGTACATATGCTGTTACAAATGAAAAATGGTGTCTAGCAACGCCAAAGTATATGATATTGAGAAATGGGAAATACTTTATGATAAGAAACCTGAAAGAGTCCTGTCAGCATAGGGGTTGCCAAATAATCTCTTGCAGTTGAGACTAATGAAACAGTTTATCATGTGGTCTATAGTTAATTACTGTGGTTGGTTTTCTGAGCACTGAATCATTCTAGAGATCTGAAGCATTTTCCCTTCAAGTTGTTTTCTTGAACAAAACACACTTGCTGAAAGATACTGCCTATTGACTTCAGTGCTTTGGACTAGACTCATAACCTGGTGCTAAGCACCCCTTCCTTTTTCAAACAGTACGCAGAGGGATAATCTTCTTGAATCCATTGTCTTTAATTCTCAATTTGTCTTTAATTATCAAAATGAACCAAAATAGAGATGCTTTCCACTCATTACTCCTATTTGAGAGAACTGCTAAGTAATTTGACATGAAAGTGGTTATAGAAACTGGCTTACATATTTATTTGAATCATCTGCCTTCAAGGAGCTATCAAACAAGTTCGTAGCTGTATTACAATGAGCCCCAAGTTCTAATTAGCGAAACTAACCTGACACACACTTCCTCTTACTGGCTTTTAAGCCATTTTCTTTTGAATCTTTTGGAAGCGCTGGGGAGCAGGCCTGCGAGAATTAATAATGTTATTGCAGTGTGTCATCCTGGAGTCATTTAAATGATGTGTGTGTTCCAACACTAACCTTTGAGGTTATTATTAAGTCCTGCCACAGCAGGAGCAAAAGTCAAGAAGCAATTATATGCATGATTAGTTTGTCAGTTTTCCAGAATTTCTTTGGACCACTGTTCATATTGCCTGGGTTGTTGTGATGAGGATTTAACACTGAGTTTCAGGTTGGTAGTGAGTGTTGCTGTTGGGCTGGACTCCCCCACAGTCTTTAGTGCTAGCAGAACAAAGATAAGAGTCCTGGAAAGCAAAATGTGCTCTAAGCCTCACTTGACAAACCTAAAAGGAGGTAAATGCATTATTTCATGGAAGGTTAACTTGAACACCTGTAAGTCCGCGCTCAGGAGAAGGTCTCAAAACATGACTTATGAAAAATAGTTTCTCTTCAGCCTAATGCAGGGCCTGGACAAACTTTAAGCAGATTTAATTGAGCTATATTAGCCTGACTCCATCTGGCTTTTTACTTCTGCTCACCTCCTCAAAATAGCTGCTTTGCACCGTTCTGAAAATATAAATGAATCTTTGAAAATACAACGGCCTTGACAAAAAAAAGATAAATTAGGCCACCCATCTTCTGTACTGTGTGATCTTTGCATAACAGACAATGAGGGAAATCAGTTGAAACGTAGAGCGTAATAATGCTAAATCTTCCCTACCCCTGTACATGCAGAGGATAGAGACTATACAAAAAGAATTCGGAGCCTTTCCTTTGTGGCGCTGTGAATTTTCTGCATGCACATACTTTTGCCATTTCGTAGATCTGTTTTCTAGTGCTGGTAGAAGACCCCATGAAAACCATGTAATAAAATTTCTCTGGGGTCTTCCAGCCACAAGTTTTGCGTAGGTGACATGGAAATGGTTTGTCTGTTCAGCTCAGAAATGAGCTTCTTGCCCTACTGTCTAGAAGCAAGGCAGGCCAAACTCATGAACAGTTTTCCTGAATTTTTTTTAATTTTTCTAACAAATGTAGACAACGTCAACCTTCCAACATCTAAAAAGGTAAATTACCTTGTTGTAATGCTGGTTTTCAAAATGCATCTTTAGACATCATTGCCTTAATGTAGAATTAGAATGTACAAATGCAAACAAAACACCAGAATAGAATCGCATATCTTTGTGGAGGCCAGAGTGGACAGGGTGAACGAGTCATTGGGGTGTTTAATAAAGTATGGGGACCACGTGACAATATAGGCTACCCTGTGGCTTGCTCAGAGTTTACAAGGTTTATCGACAATATTTATGGAACTGGGACTGTTCACTGCTGAAAAGGGAGAAGGTAGGTTAACAACGTGCAAGTAGATACATCTTTATGATGATGATAAATTATTGCTTGTAGGTTACAATGAAGATATTGTAATGTCCATCTTAATGATTACTGTAATGTTACTTATAAAGAAAATCAATAGACGCATTTTAAAAAAATCAAGATGTGTAATTTTTTTTTTATTATTATTCTTTATAAAGCCACTAAGACTGGCCAAACTCGTTGAGTTGAACCATACATTAACAAACAAATGTTCCTGATTCCAACGGTTGTTTTTATTCTCTGAAAAATGGATGGTTTCATTACAGAATTTGTTAGGTCACCTTAAAAAAAGAAATTCCCAGTTGATCCATAATGCTGCAACTGATGGATTTACAACAAAATCCATATCCGTTATTTTACGTACATTTTGTTGCTTAAAAAGAATATCTTAATATAACAGCTGATACTTTTTAAATCCACATTGAAACAACTGTTGGATTTTTATACTGTTGTAAAACTCTTTGTAGGGTATTCATAGAAAATGTTTTATTAATTGCCATATGTTTATTGATTTCTCTTTCATGTTGGTTCTTTTGTTCTTTCTTTGTAGTGGCAAAAGATCTTTCTGCATCATCATTTGCAAGTTATCTAAAATGTCAAAGGTGTTCTTTTGAAGTTTATTATAGATCACATGCTGTACAGGCCTTGACTTTGGCATATTTACAAAAAAAAGTACATACTTTGAAAGCTCAGAAAGAGATTGGGGTTGCAGTAGTTAAAAAAGGAAGAATATTTTCCTCCTTCTTTCCCCTTTTTT
>WAAB01018609.1:114753-139753 GCA_013389865.1 Piaya cayana | reverse complement strand
ATCCTCCTTGTGTAATGCTCATCATCTCCAGGCACTCTAGCCTCAGCCACACAGAAAACCCCATCTGTTCCATTTAATGATTTCTGTTTGATGAATTTTTCTGTATTCATAAAGGGAGATGCTGTCACAGGGGACAGCCTCAAGCACACCCACCCCTACAATCTTTATCAATCTCCCAGCCATAATCATTCAGGCTGTGCTCCTAATATAGCACAAGCCCTGCAGAATCAGAGGTGCGCTTGCAACCAGCTTCTGATTCCTTCATAAACTGTAATTCTGATGCTGCAGGTTTAATTAAGTACGTGGCAGTTAATCAGCCACTGAAAACAGGAGCCTCCACTGGGGAATTACCCGAGTGAAAGCAGACCAAACACGAAGGGTCTCCCTTGAAACTCTAGCATTCGCGCTTCGATGGTGAAATGGAAAGAAAGTTATCAAATAAAATCTGTTTGCTTGTGGCTGTACTGTGACAGCTTTGTTAGTCCTAACAGATGACAAGGATTATTCAATCAATATAGATTTATCCTGAGAGTTTTGCTGTTTTCAGGCACCTCCAGGAAAATGACAGCCATTAAATATGTACAAAGGCTAGTCCAGGGCCTATGGCCTCTAGCTTTAAGCTGCTGCCTTTTCAGAGTTATGTCAGGATCAATTTTTTCTAATAGATATCACTTATCCTACATGATAATCAGCCTATCATCGTCCATTGATTACATGACAGCCTGATTTAGGTCTGGTCTAGAAGATAAGAAACAAGGGGAAATCTCTTGCCTGAATTGTCAGGGAATTAAAATCCTCTTTTGAAACTTTCCTCTGAAGTTATTTTCTATGCACAGAAGCCAAGGGAGCTGTTTTGGCTGGTTCCCTACTCCAGTACATTGCTCACTCCCATGTAGCACCCTCAAATCACAGGGATCCATAGCTGAAGACTTGCATCCACTACCTTTGCATCATCTGATATATAGAAAAGTAATCAGGGGCTAGTCCTGTTGATTAGCACAAATTGGTGTTCCAGTAAGACTTGTTTCATTTTGAAAGCTCTGCTAAGCTTGATCGCATCACATTTAGAAATATCCACAGTTTAAGATCTGAGTCAGGTGAGCGCTAGATGTGATCAAACAGAAACTTGCAGAACTACAAAGACAACTGCTGCTACAAGATAAGTGTGAGACGGCATCTTATTTTTTATACGTCTCCAAATATGTTTTTATTTCTATTAGCAGGGTTTTCTCAAGATAACTTGCTGTTAGTTCTGCTTTGCTTATTGTGGTGCTGAGGTTGAACTTTCCTATTTTTCATGGTATTCAAGAGGGCTCAAGGAAGGTATTTGTGTCTGACTTGTCTAGAAAACCATTCCAGTGCTCTTCGCAGAAAGAGAATGAGATTGCTAGATTCCTACATATGAAAGCTAAGGTAACGCCCTCCTTAGCATGTATGCGAGATTGTTGTAACGGATCCTTTAAACTATCATCTAGGTACTTAGACATAAGCTTTTGCTTCCCATCAGAGTTGGAATTAATCTTGTTTATCTTCTTGTGTAGAACAGTCTTCTTTCTTTAGCCCTGTAGATCCTACTGGATGTCTTACAAGCACTTGGCAGGATTCTTCATACAGACATGACATAGATTTGGCTAAACATGTGGTAGTGTGTTTCCTTGTTTTGTTCTGTAAATCACAGACAGACATCTGAAACTACACCAAGTGGCCTAACATTGCATTTTCAAATACATAATTTGTACAGTTGCCACATGGCAAGGATACAAGTCCCAAATGAGAGGCAAAGTGTCTATATATAATCCCTTTAAAAAGGTGTTTTACTCTGTGAAATTTACTGACAAATACGTAACATTAAATTTCAGCTCATGAAAGTACGTGGATTTGGAGGTTTTCTTGGTTTAGTATACAATTTCATCATCTACTAATATTTTGTTTCTAACTCACACAAAGAGGAATATTTTGAAGTACACAATATAAACAGTAGTAGACACAAACTACAAATACAGTGATTTACGTCCTGCCTATTCTGTTTCATTTAGAACGCGATATGCTACAGTTGTCCTTTAATGTATGATAAACCTTGATTGCCCTTTGTAGGGCTTTGTATTCTTGAATTTTCAAAGGCAGCCACAAAAGCAGTACCATGTGTACTTCAGATATTTCTGGCTACCAAGTCTCAAGACACAATGAGATAGTACAGATAGCACAGAAGTCGTCCATGTCCCAACCACATCGGTGGGGGAAAAAAAAAAAAAGTGAGACCTGTCTACTTTGCTTATGTTTCAGTATGCTTCTGTTAGGGTTTTTAACTCATTGCTCATTCAGATTCCAAACTGACAGTACGGTAATTTTCAGAGTAAAATAAAAAAGTTTTTTATCCAGATGTGTAGTCGGAATAGCTACCAAATCCATTTGTCATTATTGCTTTTTGCGTACAATCTGGGCTTATGTTTCCTTCATCTTGCAGTCTATGCTTCTAACACAGAGTGCAATAATTCTCAGTCTTAACTGACAATTTTATTACAACTATAGATCAAATATATTTGGGAGTTTGGGGGTTTTTTTAAGCAGTTTGTTTCCACCACAAAAAAAATGTAAATGTAGCAGAGCTCTGATTTCAAAAAAGAGGGTGATAAATTGATTTTACTATGATAAGGAGCATACTGGTGTTTACTGGGGAACCTTTGCTTTCTCTTTTAAGGACCAGTTAACTTCATTTTCTGTAGCTTTTACCATTTTCTGTTATGTGTTTGTTTTAAAAGTTGAAAAATCATCAAGGTGTTAGAGATCACATCAGAGTACGGGAGTAGATAAAACTGTGCTACATTAAACTCTGCTAATATATAAGTAGAAATACTAAAGAAAATGATGCTACTCTATGTTCCAACTATCAAACAAATCAAATCTATGTTTCATGTGAGAAAATACAATGAAGTCCAAATATTATGGGGAAAAAAGGCATTTTTGTTTCACTAAGGTGTACATGTTAAATAATCAAAGGATTCAACATGACAATATGGTTATAGATAGTTATCTTAAGTGCCTTCTGTGGTGAGGAACCAAAATTAAGAACTTGAACAAAACATGATACATGAAAGTGCAGGTTCTACAAACACTGGGTTGCTTATTAAAACTACTTTGATCCCTCGTTTCTTTGATATCCTAGGTCTTATAAAGAATTCACTTTCAGGGGTAAATATAGGTAGTTCAGAGAGACTTTATGACATACTGTACGTACTGCTCTTCCAGAGACACTTTTTAATTACTTAAGGAAAAAAAAAATCCAGTAAGAGAAAAATGCTGATAGAATCACTATCAAGTGATGTTCATTTCTAACTGCTGATTACTTTAGTGTAACCTATTTGAATAACACACTTCTTGGAAGCAGGTCAGATCTGGGATTCTGAGTAGATCAGCGAATGTCCCAGATTAGCAGGGTGAGACGTGGGTTCACACAGCAGATGGGGGGTATATGCTTGTCCCAAAAGAGATCACATAGTTGCTTGCTTCTCGGAATATTTTTTCCCACTGGAAAAGCTGGATTTTTGCTGCTGTTCGCTACCTTGGTTCCCTAAGCAGGACTGCAGGGAATTCTCAGAAAAAAAAAGAAGAATCAATATTAATATAATTTATTCTCTTTTTCAAATCACTTTAGCACATTTCCTTCTAGCCACTGTGGCCTGTATGAGACTGAAGGTAGTTCTAATGAAAATATATAACACTGTTTTCAAATGTGGTGCTGCAGTTTTCACCCTGATTCTTTAAATCTACTGTCAGCAAATCCAGGGCAGTATTGTAGATCCTGCAGAGGTTTCAGAAATGTAGGCTCAGATTGTGACTTTCTTCTGTTGAGGTTTTTCTGTGTAATGGGCAGGTGCCAAACCTGGTGCTGTGATGTGAGCCTGAGTGTGGGGAAAGCTCAAGTTCAGGTAACAGCGTTGTAGCCAAACCTTTATTTTATAAACTTCCATGGGGTAGTAGCCCAAAAAGGTTCAGGGTACATTTTTAGGCCTAGGAATGTGAAAGGATTACTTCTTAAAACCCCATTTCCACAGTTTTTGAATGCTATGGGGACAAACAGGTGTGGCTTACATGGTGGGTGATTATCAGATGACACAAAATTCAGATACGAAATGAACCACTGAAATATAATCTTGCTATGGCCGGGGTATTTTAGGAAAAAGAGTTCTTGTGTCATTTTGGTCAAACGTGCTCTAAACACAAATAAAATGCACGTGAACTGAAGCTGGCTGCTGAAAATACATTGCAGTCAGACCAAGGCTCTGATACAACATGCACTCATGTTTTGACCTGTGTGTTTTCCACTTTGAAATACGATCACAATTCTTAATGAATTTTTTGGGTCAAAATCAAAATACCAACCAAATGAAAATTAGAAATCTCTAGAATGTATGTGACTGAAAATCCATGAGCAGTTTTGTTAGATTGGTTCATAGTTCTTGGTTTTTTTAATGACTTCTCTTTTATTTCAACAAGCAACTTAAAACTAAAAACTTAAAGCAACCTAAGATCCCAGGCAAAAGCATTTTCAAATTATAGAAATGGACTCTTCTTTTCAGGTGGACTGTTACTGTCAGAAAATTGGCACATATGTAGAGCTGGTTCATTCTGAACATGGGTCTGTTGCATTTGTGAATGTTTTTTTCCTTCTCTCAGTATAGAGACCTTATTAGACTACTCCTTTTCTATAGTTATGATAAATTAGTATTTTTTAATCTAAAAAGTGTAATGAACAGGTATTGAACACAGTCTGGAGGCATTTTCACATTTCCAAAACCCAAAGAAATCCCTAAGTACAGGTTCATTTATGATTTCTTTACAAAGCAAAGCTGCACTACCTTTGTTTTAAATGCCATTTTACATCTTTGAGCTGAAGAGAAGTCTCTGGCAGGAACAGAACACCTATGACACCCAATTAAGCAGCTGTAATTCAGTCCATCCATATGCACCAATTACACACAGAGGCTTTTGGTGAGAGTGCGAAGCTCCACACAAACACTAGGTAAGCCAAGTGTCTCTATACCAAATATCATCTCTTATTGGCTACAGCATCTTTGTGAAATGCCCACACATGCAAGTGCATCTCTTTAAAGATTATAATCCTTAGCCTTAATCTGTTCTTGAAAAATAATGTAGAAATTTCCTCTCTTTGCTGGCTATCCTCATTTTCCTATTCATGAGATCGTGCTGCCTTTCATTAATGAATTACTTGTCCAACAAACTGCTGCACTTTAATTGCTTTATTAATCCAAAGGATAACTGTGACTCAGCTTCGTAAGGTTTAGAAATCTATAGTAAAATATTTGCAAAATCTGCAAATCACTACTATGGTCAATCCATGTTAACTCATGTAATTTCTTATAATAATTTAAGTTTGTTATTTCTATATTCAAGATCTTTAAAACTAGCTAATGAGACACCTTTTGGAGATGATTTATAGGTGTATATTTAGTTCTATGTAAATTTTTGTTATAGTTCTTAAAATAATACTGTTAAATAGGTGTCTGTGTTCCCTCCATAAATTCTCCAGGGGTTTGGTGGACAGCAGAAGATGGACAGCTAGAAAATAGAATCTGAACCTAGAAAAAGATTTTTTTATTAAATTATAGACTCTACTTTCTGTCTTCAATATCTCATTGTGATCAAGAATTTAAGATCTCCCTTTGAAAGACTTTTATATTAATAAACCATTTCAGACATGTTTAATCACCTCACATATAATAGAATTCCTTCAGACACAGAGGACATAAAAGTAATGTAATTTTCCTTGAGTTGTTATATCATCATTTGAGGATTCAAGCTCTGCATTAATTGATACTTGAACACACACATAATTTGTCATTTTTAAATAGAAGGGAACCAAAACAACTCGCCTGTAAATGCAGTCCTGTTTGGGGTAGGTCTTTGGAGTGTGCCTCACTCTTTTTTTCCTCTTTTATTTAAGTGACTTAGATCAAACATTCAAGCACCGTCTGTAACTAATATTGTTTCCTGGCCTAAACAGATAATTGCCCTTCTGGATGTATAAAAGATGTCTCACAGAGCAAAGTGAAATATCATTAATAAAGGAGAATGATTTACTCACGAATTCTTCAAGAAGTAAGATTAATAAGCCATCCCCTGGTGTTAGATATAATCTTCAGATCTCTCTTCACTGCATGACTTATTTTTGCAACAACTGCACTATTCAATCATTAATCACTACACTCAGTGAGCAGTTTATCTGTGCTAATGTGCCTGCTATACACAAACAACAACTCTGTTGTACATTTGATGGAGGAGGAGGAAGAAAAGGTAGGATCTAGGGTGCGATGCGAATGAAATGAAATGAGGCTGCCATATGATACATGTGTTTTCATTCCAGATATAGCAACTTCAGTTAGAAGCTATCTCTTTCCTAATGAAAGCAAGATTGCATTTCAATGCAGAACAATGGTTGTAAGGGAGAAACTGTGTGTGTGAGCCTTAAAAATACACCCGCTCTCTTACCTTTTCTTGTGCAAGCGGAGAAAAGGAGATACAGCTTTGTCTTTTACCAGTGCGTTGATAAGGAAATCTGCATTACCCAAAGCAGTTTAACTACCTAGAATAGAATTTTATGTAGCCTAATTTACCTTGAATTTAAAGCTATTTTTACCTGTTGCAAGCCTGAGCATAGGCCACTCTATGGATGAACTGGAGAGGCAGGGGAAGCAATTGCTTTGCTTAGCAGTTGTTAGCTGATTTTGGAGCCTGTACGAACCCAGTGGGTGTTGGTAATCTGAGGTGGGGTACAGAGCAGGTCCCTTCTTTGCTTTTGGTACAAAAAATGGTGTAGCAGTAGCGAGCATTTTACATACCAGAGGTTTTATGTTGTAAGTAATAGAGCTCAGCTCCATTAGCAGTGATGGAATAGCACATACCATCCAGTCCGGTTTGGAATTTGTCTTCCAGAAAATTCTTCTTACTTTCACTTCACATTTAGAAAACCAACTTCCCAGACAACTAGTGAACTAAAGTAGTAAAACTGTCATTAAAAAGGAGACCCGTGAGTTCAGGTTAGAATATTTCTGACAGACACGAACCAATTATTATGATTAAATAATAAAGATTATTATCTTCATACAATCTGATAGAAATGTAAAATTCGTCTATCATTTTAAAATCCAGTTGGTTGTCATACCCAGATATCCACCGCTACCCTCAGATACACAAATCATTTCAGTTTAATTTGTTTCTTCTGAGGTTTGGCAATAAAGATGTCTAGTATTCTGTTGTTGTTCTTATTGTGGATGCTGACAGCAATCCAGCAACTCAGTTGCAGCTGTATGCTTGTATAGATTAATAAAGTGCTCATGATTAGAAGTTCATTGTCTATTACCCCAGTATTCTCTGACAAAAAAAGCAACTGAGGGAGAACGGAGCAGGGAAACCTGAATCCAAGTCAACTATTCCGCAGGTAATCCTGCATCAGCACTGAGTGGAGAGGAGTGTGGTATGAGATGAGACAAATCTTGCACTGACAAGGCCAGCAGATGAGAAAATAAAACAATGGAGGAAATGTCAAATTTTATTTTGGCTCTTCACTGCCCCTCCATAAGCCCTTTGGTGAGCAAAAGAACTCAAGGCTTCTGTAATGGAGAAAGATGGTCTAGTGGTGACCTTAAGAGATGGAGAGAAAGTGAGAACACATGGTTTTAAGTGACAGTTAGCATTTTAGAGAGATAGCGTGAAACAGGGAGAGGGAAAATTAAACATAGGAAATAGCTGTTCGATTTCCACATTACATTATTTTGAACTTACTGAAAATGTTCCATTGATCTTGTTTTTTTTCCAGTGGAGAACTTGGTTTTCAAAAACATTTTCATTGGAGCCAATATCTATGTATAAGAAGTCTTTCCTGATATTGTTTAGCAACTGGAAGGGAAATTTTGTAATAATTGTTGCCTTAAATGTCAGGCTAGCCTTTCATGAAGAATCCAAGTGCTTTATAAATACTAAGTAATATAGTAGTAGAGTAATATTCTCATTTGCAGTTAAAGCAAATCATGGTGTGTAAGTAAATCTGAACTGGCTCTGGGGAGAACTCTTTTACATGCTATGGTCCCACAGGTGAGGAATTTTAAGCTGTTTTTAATGCACTGGCTTTTTGGTGAGACATGCCTTGTCCTCCCACCGGTCTGGAGGGCTGCTCAGTCACCTGCGAGTCCTTCACCGCCAGCTCATTTTCCACACACAACCCCTGCTTTGTGGTGTGGCAGAAGGGCTCTGCAAGCCAAACAGCTCTGCAAAACTGCTCTTTTCTGCTGGTCACTTCAGCTCCTGGCAGTCACTAGAGGGACAGGGCAGGAATCAAAGCTTAGGCAGATGGCCAGGTGACTGCAGTTTCGAGCTGGATAATAGATACCTATTTCAGCCGGTTTTATTTCTTCTACTAATTAAATTAATGAGAGTGTATCTTCCCTCTGTTTCCTTGATTACTTAACTTGAGAGGATCCCTGTAGGTTTTTTTCTGAGTAGTTAAATGTCTGTGAAAACTTTAACTGAGCATGCTTAATTATTCTGGAAAGACATGACTTTTTCCTGGTGAGGTGCCTGACCCCAATAGCAAGATCCTTAGCAAAATGAAAAATGGCCACAGCATCTCCATTTTCAGTAGAAGTGGTGGTACTGGCTTCTTTTCTCCCCTCTGGTGGATGTGGTTGTCATATAATTGTCACAAAATACGATTGTCCAGCTTCTACCAACACCCACTCCAAAGAAAGTGTGATAATTAAATGTGCACATTAAATAACGTTCCAGTTACAGAGAAATGTGCCCTAGTTTGAATCAAGGGCCACGTTCAAATCCATAAGGTTTATGGTGGGTTCCCACAGTAATACCAAATCCTGTTTGTGAATGAGAGAATCCTAGTTTGGTTCGTATTTACAAACCACACTGTCATTACCACTGCTGCAGTATCAGCTATGATAATTAGCACTGTGCCTTCAGCTTCAACAGAGCAGACATTTGTCTGATCCACGTGGAGGGTTGCCAAGTTGGCTTGTGGTATACTTGCTGAAATTAGATGGCTTTTTTCAGCTTGGATTGCACCAACACCCACTCATGTTAACTGTGAAGGAATTAGTGCGGTTAAAATGACATTTCTGATGTTGCCTTATGAAATTTGAGTTCTGAATTATGAATTACAGTAATACGACTTCTGTTCCATTTAGTGACTGGGTGGAATGTAACATTAAGGTATTTTGACCTTTTTTGGCAATTGCAACTTGGAGAAGGTGGAAGCTATAGATAAAATTAGAGGATACTCTCGTGTTAACAAATTCAAAGTTGCAAAGTTTGGGTTTACAAAGTAAACTTTCACTCTTCCAAGCTGCCTGGTGGTCTACTCTGGTCTGTGTTTTTTTCCCAGTATGCTACCTAAAAGGCCTTTGCCTCTATTTGCCTTGAGAAAGCCTCTTCACAAAGAATTTTTGCTGTGGTTTAATTTTTATTCAGTTTGAGAAAATAGAATCTGTCTGATATTCAGCAGAGCACTTGAATAAGGATTAATTCATGCACATGTGTGTCAATAGCAAGGTTTTTGACAGTCTTTAGGACTGTCCTCTTTTCCTCCAACTGCAGATTCATGGGTGTTCTTGCCAGTAGTTTTAGTGGAAGGAGGATTAAGCCAGTGCTGCTGAAAATCCCAGCTGGGACATTTTTCCATGTAATAGCCAGGGACTGAGCCACATGGAGAAATCAAGGAGTCTGTTTTCTGTATATGATTGAGAATACCTCTCAGGTGCCAGAGAATACAGATGGGACGGGGAAAAAAAATCCTGGTTGTGTGCAGTTTAGTGAAATAGGTTTGTTGGTCAGAAATTCTGGAAAGATAGCTAGCTTTATTTTTCTAATTCAAGTCAGAATACAGATGTTAGATGCTGCCTCTCCCAACCCAAACACTGGAGTTAGAGCTACAGCACTGAATCTCGAGTAGGGTAAATATGCACACTGACTTGACCTCATGAGTTCCTTTTATGGTTCATTTTCATCACTGTCCTTTATGCTGGTCTCTGTGGGATCACGGAGCAGATCCAGCCTCGGCAGCAGAGGAAGGGCAGCATCTCCCTTGTGGGGCTGCTACGGCTGCATCCAAGCAAAGCCCCTTAATGATTCAGATAGATGCGCCAGGGCTTACAGCGCGAGAAAAATTCACCCTGCAAATGAAGAGCAATGACCGGTGTAGCTCACAGGAATGTACTGAGCAACTTAATTATATTTAGCACAAGTTCAAGCAGTATCTGCAGGTAACATACGTGACTTCATAGTCGGAGCTTCAGAAAAGCGGGTTCTATGTTTTGCTAGACTGCAAAACTTGCAGATGATAGCAGGTATTAATCTAGTTAATAGGAACAGAAAATATATCAGTTATCCCGTGGAAAATAGGGTTATAGCCTATAGTTGACATCAATCACTGAAAGAGATCAATGCTTTTCAATAAGAAAATGAACAAAGACATCTTTTCTTGCCAAAAGGTTGTTTCTGCTGGAAATGGTGGTTACTGGCAACCTTTTTGTTTCTATAGAAAAACTCAGGATTGAAAATTCTTGATTTCCAGCCTGTCAGTTAAAACACAGAAACTTTTACAGAAAAACTTTTGTGAAAACGTCGTTCTCGGTAATAATCCTTGTGAGAACAAAGAACAATTTCTGCTCGACTTAGTGTTTTTTAAATTAACGTTTTGTTTTTACCTGCATTTCACTTCTAGGTAGGTTGTGCCCTGCTACTGCTGAGAGCGCTGGGATGCGGGTGGCTGCTCTAGCACATGTCCTGCTGGCCAGGCTGCCCCCACTAAAGCTTTGAAAGTGCAGTAGGACAAATTCAGACTCAGTTGTGTGAAACTGCAGTGGGTTAACCTCACTGTTGTTTCTCTGGATTCATGGAGTGTAACGGGCCATGAATCAGTAATTTTCATTCACAAAAGGACTTGTTGTGTATATTCAGGTCCTCCTAACAGTGCTGTAAGAAGCAATGCCTATTAAGCTTTCTAAACTAGTTAAACTAGGTCAGAGTGAGGGAAAACTGTACCAACATTATGATTAAAAGGCACCAGTATAACGATCCTAGATAGCATTGTCGTCTTTGTTCCCATGAGTCACTGCCTAACAATATGGTTATTTTAGCTCTGTGACTTCTTAAAAAAAAGCTTTGTCCACATCTTTACAAAAAAAAAAAAAAAAAAATTATCAGCCCTCTCTTCCCCCTTTCCTGCTAGTTTATATGCCGTTGCTGGTTTGCTAGAAAATAATTGAACGTTTTAATTTTATTCTGTCTCTTTTGCCCCTTATTTGAATTACTAATGTCTCTCCCATTTCCTTCTAAGGGTCTCTGTGTGCTGGCTGGTAAGGACTGCATCCTTACCAAATGCAAAATAGTATCTCCCCTGATATGTTGCCAGGAAAATGTTTGCCAGTTTGGTTTTTTTCATTGGGTTGATTCTTCCCCACCCCTTTTTCTGATGGGCCAAGGGATTAAATGAAGCACCCAGAATTTTATGCTTGGCCCTAATCCATTTTCTTAACAATGAAAGAGTCCCTATTGTATGAATATTAAATTTTGATTATGCTTGTCTTTTTTTTTTTTTTTTGAGGCTGTAGATTTAAGACAGCTTGGTTACCAGAACTTCTCTACTCCATGTCAGCTCTCAGTGAGATACTGAATATTATAATTCCTATATTTGCTGCTCAGATGTCATTTAATATTAATATGCAAAATACTCATTCCCTTTAAAAATAATGTTCTTATTGTATGATTTATTTGATGTGGAGCTCAGAGTTTTGTCTTTTCTCACATAAAATAAAACATCTTTCAGAGGGAGACGATCTGTTTCTTCCTGTACGTGTGGCACAAAATGTCAACATTCTTCCTGTCATTCTCAGACTCAGTGAACGGTGAAGCAAACATCAGGCTCTGCTTGCACTGAGAGCAGTGGGGAACTATTGAGTTTTTTGTTTTCAGAAATGTGTACCGTGAACCTGAAACATTCGAGGATTTGCAGTCACTGCAAAAATTTCTTATTTGTCCTCCTGTGACTCCTGAAATCTTAAACTTTGATCTGTAATTTTTGCCCCGCAAGTCTGGATCTTGTGGCTGTAGTCCTTCTGCTTGCCAAAACCTCGGTGCGAGACTGCTGCTACCTTTCCTGAATTTGGCTCTTCATTTTTCACGCAGTGCTCTAGACAGAACTTGCTTTTTATATGCTTCAAATCTCTGGGTCTAATCCTATAAACACTTAGACGCTGCCTTGCTTAATTGTAGCCATCTACATAACCCCATGACAGGTTTGATGAAACTGCTTACATAAACAAACATTGGGATATATAGAAATGATAGCTTTACATGCTATCCTACTCTACTAAAACTAGTGCAAAGATCTCATTTGCTTCACCAAGAAACAAGCTGTTGTCCAAAAGGACCCAGGCAATTTAATCTTCCCTGGGAATGGATTTAATTTGGACAGTGCTTGAGTTACTGGGGGTAACTGACACACCCTGAAGTCTGCCAAGGGCCTGGCAGGAGTGAATAACTCTGGACTATCTTTAAGTATTTGGAAAAAGTGGGTTTGTGGAGGAATTTGAATGACAAGTTTGTAGCAAAACATAAAGGCACAGTCAGTTATAAGAATCTGAATGCAGTGAAATGACCTCAGTTGCAGCACTGCTAGAGGGAGCACTGCAGCTCAGTGAGGGATGGAACTGCTGACCGCTCCCTCCATCCTCACCTTCCCAAAGCTGAGGATTGTTTAGATGGTTCTCTATGTCTATGAAATCCAGAACTTGTTACCTGTTGATAGTCGTATTAACCATGTATCATATTCATCTACATTTGGGGGGGCCTATATGTTCTTCTTGAAGTTTGGACACCAGAGCTGGACAGATTTCCTAATAAGTCCTGTCAGTGTTATACATAGATTCAGTATTTCAAACACACATTTTTTCATCTTTGTTGGATTTGAACCAAATCCCATTGACCATCTGAGGAAGACTTTTTGCCTTTGCAACTATTAATATTCCTATTCATAAATCCCATTTTTACAGGTTAGTAACCCCAAACTGCTGCCATTTTCCCAAACGTTGGTGAATCAGATTCTCTTTTCTAAAAATGTGAAGTAAGGTAAAGGTCTCGGGGTAGAATTTGAAGGTTTTAAATTTTCTTGTAGACTACTGTGAACTTGACGTTTACATCCATGGTCTCCATTGACATCTATGAGTGCTGTGTGTTTATTTAAAGCCAAAGTAGGATTTCTTGTAGTACAGCAGTCAATGTTTTTTTTCCTGTGGATACATTTTACAGTTGTTTCCTTTTAATGTATCATTATACCAAGCAATTTGAAACGCTCTGTTCTTAATACAGAATATAAACCTTAAATGTGTTGGGAGGAGGTTACTATTATTATTTTTTGGAAACCATACAAAAATTACAGCCAGCGCTGTTATAATCCAAGGGAACATATTGGATTTAACAATGCAAATTACACATTTGGGGAAGCATTATTTATTATTCCGTATAGGAAGAATTAAGAATTCTTACACTATTGCTGTGCACATCTCCATGGGCAAGGGGAATAAACCAAGAAAATTAAAATTAAAGCAATGTTGGTTTTGTTGTTTGATTTGCTAGTAATCTGCCTCCGGAGTGATTTCATGGTTTAATCAGTAGTGTGAGTGGACAGCTATCTGGATGATTATGTGAGGTCCCTCAAGCTTTTGTCGAAGTTTCAGCCAGCTAAAACAGTTTTGGTTTGCGTGGTTTTTTTTTTTTACAGTGATGTACCTTGCTTGTGAGGCTTTATGAGAAGACTGTGAGCCAGTGAAGTTTCATTCTAAAGGAGAAAAGAGAGGCATGTTAATGAAGAGAAATAAAATTGACAAGGTGAACAACGTGATGGAGCTGTCATGGGAAGCTCCTGCTTCTTGGGAAGTCCAAGAATTGAACATAAATCCTAAGTCCCCTGTTGCTGCTTTAGCCACCAGAATCCTCATTCTACAGATAGACGATAAGTATATAGTAATAGGATGTTTATTTTAAATTCCAAAGCATCCCTCATTGAGAGACCTCATTGTCCTTGGCAAATATTTAGGGATCCTAAATACTCCTTAGGAATTTCTGCTGTAAGGGAAACGTAGAGCCTTGATCATGTATTCTTAATTTTTTTTTGCACACTGTAAGACTAACAAATACAGAACTGTGAAGCCTTTTGGGTTTGTGTGTCTGATCCTGGTAGCTGACTACGCTAGTTAGACGTGCATGACTGCACTCCCAAAGTGCATACAAAATCATCTCCACTCCTTGCTCCAGTTCTACTAGGAAAGCTACTAATTTTACAACATACTTCAGTTTCCTTCAAGTGAAATCTCTGAGATAAGGACCTGTGAGAATCAATGGTTTTTCACATTGTCGTAAGTTAAAAGTCATTAGAAAGCACATTTTCTTGCTTTTATGAAGCCTTACTATCAAACCACAGAGAGTGAAAAAAACTCTATTGTCTCTGTCCAAATTTGCCACATAAAAGGGACAAATCTGCTTTTCCTAGATGCCAGTTCGTATGGTGGAAGGATTCTTCTAAACCACGCTTTGTGAAGTGCTGGGTTTAGGGCAGCTAGCTGTTTTATTCCCAAAAGATACAGCTGTGTTCAGTTTATGTTCCAGTGGAAGTAGAGTTGGTTACCTTCATCTACTTTATGCTGATGAGGAGACACCTGGACTAGCAGGTCCCTGTCCTGTCCGCTCATCCCATCCCTGTTCAGGAGTGATGCAGAGGAATGGTAGAGGACCAGTATGATGGTCCAGGACCCAGAGTACCTGACAGGCAAGAAGCAGCCAAGAGAGCTGCTCTTGTCTTGTAAGAGGCTGAAGTGTATTAATACCAGCTCTCAGCTTCTTAAAGGGTAATTACAAAGATGACAGAGACGGTGTCTTCTCAGTACTGGTGGAAAACATAGGAAGGCACAATAGTTGAAAACAGCACAAGTTGGAAGGTTCTGTTGGATACTAGAAAAAGTTTTTCTCCAGGAGGGTAGTGCAGCAGGGAGGCAAAGCCATGGATGATCTGATCTGGTGTTGGTAAGGGTCATGTTTTGAGTGGGAGGTTAGACTTGAGACCTCCAGAGGTCTCTTCCACAGAACTTTCCTTTGATTCTGTGACAGAGCATAAATATTCAATTCATTGACTGCTTTTCCTAATTGATATTCCAAGCTTTTAGTGTGATTTTGCTCAAGGCTAGATTCTACTGCTTCTATGTTAAGAAGTAATTTTAATCCCCTGTAATCAATAAGGACTATTCTTGGCACAAAGTTCTGGATCACAAAACCTGCAGATATCTGTATTGCAAATCCTAAAGGGGTTTGATTTCTTTCTTTTTTCTCCTTTTTGTCTTCTTTTTTTTGTAAAGCACCTGAGATGCTCAATGACTGAGCACGTAAGAAAATTACTAAAGGTGAAGGAGCATTATGAAAGTTGATTCCATTTCATCTTTTAAAACCAATATACTACTTTCTTTTCTCTGAACATATAGTATGTTTTCTAGGAAAGCGATAGTTGTGTATGCAATTTATCTCTTTTTTTAACCTCTTCTTGTGGCCTTTTACTTAAGACACCTGATTGAAATCTCGCTTTGTAAACTTTAATTAACATTGAAAGAAAATTTATTTTTCCAGAAGCCAGATAGATCAATATGAATTTACACTCTGCTAAGTCCGCTTCCTGGAGTTGTCTTGAAAACTGTAAGAAAGCTCTGTACCTGATGGAAAGCGTTGAGTCTCTGTTGTTAGTCTGCATTTGCTGCATTATGTGGGTTACCAAAAACATTCAAAATAAACTCAGAAATGATAGTACAGTCCTTAGAGATGAAAGCAGCCCTTTAAAGAACTTCAGTTTGCTCTGAAGGGATGTATGCACTCCTTGTTTTGTGCTTGTTTCAAAATTAAAAGGAATAATCAAATTGGGACTGTGATTATTGCTCCCAACGTTTTAGGCTGTCCAATAAAACCATTGCTCTAATTAAACTAGAGAGTAAATTATGGCTTTCAAGCACCTAGATCCCCCAATATATGGGCTGGCATTAAGTGCATCTTCTTCAAAAGCAGAAGTAAATAAGTTAAGAGCAAATATAAAGGGATCAGTTCTGCTGTGGCTTAATTAGACAGTAGAAATCATGGCCAGAAAGAGCTTCATGTTTCTAAAAGTAGCAAGGTCCATTTTTTTTCTGAATGGATAACATTTGGCTAAATATTGTGACCTGACACTAGGTTTCATTAGGTATAAATGACATTGCAGAGCCTCGGGCTTTAAAGTGTCTTGAGGAGGTACAGGAAGGGTATTTTTCTTTCACCTGTCACCACTTATTTTGCTGAGCTACTGGCCAGTAGCCTGGCATTTCTAGCTAATGGGAATTAAATAATACAGCTGTAATACAAATGTTGTTTCTTGTTGCTTGATCTTATGTGGTAGTCATTAAAGTTTAAATAAAAATCTGGAAGGAGAGTCATATTTAAAATGGTTAAGGACCCTCAGCTAACTTTGGATTTTTATGGCCTTGTCATTATAGCTATTATACACTAACACAACCGCTAATGAAAGGCTTGGAAACTTTGCGTGGGATGAGGCTCATTTCAGGCAGGAGGAGGAAGTGACCGTCTGCTTGGAAATAGCTGCGTGTGCCAACCCAGCGCAGACCCAGCCTGAGTGTCTGCTTGCTTTTCTAAATTAATTTACAGCTAGGTTCACCTCAGCTTTGTACTGGGCTGCTGAAGAGGCTGCCCTTGTTACTGGAGGGAACCCCATCCAGCCTGCACTCCAGGAGATGTCACAGTGTTTGCTCACACATCTCAACCCTCTGGAGCACTTGTCTCTCCCCCAGGTCAGGGCTTCATTAAATCCTTCCCAGCAATAAGCTCCAGCTTTATGGTAATGCACTCTCAATGACACGATTGATACAATTCCCCTGTTAGTTTTTAGTATTTCTTCACTAAAAAAACCAAAAAAAAGGCTTAGTATAATACCTCTTGATTCTCAGACTTCAATCTATTTGCTCACTTTATGAAAGTTGTACATCCCAGAGAGAACAATTGTTGCTATTCCTGGAGAGAAATTTTCTGTGCTCCCCAAAAGAAAACAACTTCTGTTCTAGTGAGGTATTGTACAACTTGCTTCTGACTGCAGTGGTAGTAAAATTCGTATTCTCAGTGAGAGAATATTCATGTGTGGCAGTGAAATTCATGTTCTCAGTCAGAGAGAAGTGAGGGGGGATTTTTAGCATCTCTCTCTGGGCACCTTTTTTCTTTGCCCCAGGGTGCTCTCAGGGGCTTATGCTGCCGCCTTCCACTGGCCTGCAAGAAGCCACGCTGCTTCTTTGTGCCTCTGCCTTCCCATCTGTCAGAGGCATTGCAATGCCTACCTCCCCAGTTAAGCGCTTTGAAGATTATTGATGTTGCAGCAAAGCTTTTATATGAGCATTTGATTCTAATATTTCTTCCTTCCACAGTATGTTTTATTCAGGCCAAACTCCTACTCACTTTCCCTACAGCTAATGGAGTGGAGGATCCTTTATTGTGGCTGTTCCCTGTTGCGGTCTGAGAGGTCTGTTTTGATATGTCAGCACAAGAAACTTCTTTTTATAATTACAGATTTTGTCAACCATTTTGACTACTAATCAAGCTACAATATGGATTATTGCCTTATTAGTAACACGAACAGTCTCTGAAACACAGAGCCTGAGGCAGAGCCTCTTTATGGAAGACTTCAGGTCAGTTTATTTAGCAAAGCTGTAAGGAACTGGAAATAAGATCTTGTACTGGGAAACATCGAGTAACCTTAACTGTAGGCGTAGAGCCCTGCTTCCCTTAGGGACACACCCTATCCATAGGTATTTTGCTGTTCATACATGAATAGTTTTATGTTAGGAAAGAATCTGCTAGTTGATATTCAACTGATGAATGAGGCAGCTCTAGGGTCAGCCAGTGTGTTTAGGGAAAGAACTATGAGGCATCTGTCCCAAAACCTTCCTTCTGAGGAAGACACTCGCCTCAAGAGGAAAGAGAAAAGTGGTCAGTGACATAATTTGGATGCAAAATTGAAGACTGCTGCTGAACATTAAAATATTTCTTCTGATTCCTCTGGGATTTTGCACGGAATTCACTACGCTCTGTGTGAATGGCAGAGGGACTATATTTATACTTGGTAAATTGGCTGGATGGTCTCCTGAGATTTGAATTGTTTAACACAGAAAGCTCTTGATTTGGGGATATTTTGTAGCATCCAGTGGCAAGATCCACCCACAATGCCTCCAGGGATGTATTCAAAAGAATATGTCTAATTTTGTATCATGAGTAGCTGGAGAAGAATACAAGCGAAGCATTCAAGCTGCATGATTTAAAGAGCAATAAAAATCATGAGATAAGAATTTAAAAAAATTATCAGAAAGTCTTACCTTAAAAGTATGCAGAATTGGACTAAATATTTTGAATTGTACTTCTCCCCCCCCTTCCTGAAATAATTCTGTTCAAACCAACTGAAATATTTCTTGAATTGTGTTGATATTAGTAAACATTTTCACAGGGAAGAAAAACTGAACATTCCCTCCCCTCCCTAGTGAAACATTTAACTTCTTCAAAATGGCATCTTTTTCTCATGATTGCTATGTAAAATATTTTAAATGATATCTGTGTTTTACAAAAACACATGTAAATCAATTATATATGTGATTAAGGAAGCAGATAAAATATTTTGTTGTATTCAAAATGTTTGCATATTTACTGCAAATATTTCATTTTTAATCAAATAAAAGGAGAAAGTTTTTCTGTTCCTCTCTGCCTTCTGAACTGGCAGAATTGGTACAGCTTTGACCCTGAACACTGGTGTGTCAGTTTGATTCCCCAAATTTAGTAGCTTTCAAATTGCTTTAACAACACTGTAGCATAGTTATATTTCAGTGCTTCTCTGCACTGAGAGGAAGTACATGTACCTTTAAATGTCTGAATTTAGTCGGAACTGAGTCATATTTTTGCATATTTATTTAACTACCTGGGCAGGACTTTTTTTTTTCATGGAAACATTGCCTGTAACTAAGGCACGAACAAACACTGAACTGCTTTGTGGTTTGTCTACTTTAAATGGAAATGTTGCATTGGTATAGAATCGCACTCGAAGTATTCTTTATCTTCTAAAAATGTTTCTAACCAGAAATACTTCAAAAGCGCATTTTGCATTCACTAAAGGAAATGCGCTCACAAAATGAAACGTTTTTAAATGCCTATGGTAACAGGTAAAGGAAACAACCCTATTAAAAGAACTAATGCAATAATAACCCAGGAACACTCTTGTATTAGACTAACCATTCACTGTGAAAATAGGGTTTTTTGGAGGTCTGAAAATTGAAGGAGCGATAGGCTGTGGGGCAGGGTGGTAAGTGATTTCGAGGGATCACCTTCTGGTGCTTTGAAGGTGATAAGTATTTAGAGCGGCTTTCAGGAAAGTCAGAGCCATCAAGGCTGTCCTGTGGCTAACTGCTGAATGCAGAAGCAAGTATCACTAGCTATGCTATAAAAACTAGGTCCGGTCTGTCTCTTTCTGGAGCAAGGACCAAGAAGACTGAAAAAGAGTGAAGAGAGTGTTGGAATGCTTTTATAGTCAGTGTTTTTCCTACATCTATTAAGGTTTATTTTAGAAATAATTTTTTTCTTCTTATCAGTTTCAATCTTTTCAATATTCACTTTCTAATTCACAGTTTTATGGTCATGTCCTAGTCTCTGCTAACTATAAGAACTGCCAGACTGCGTTGGCCATACCCAGTGGTCAATCCACAGGAAGAGACTAAGACGTAGGACGTGTACTTGACAGTGCGTCTCCTAACATGTTCTGTGGGTTTCAGATAATAGTCGTTAGTTATCACCCACTGATGGACCTTTATCCTGCATGGATTTGTCTAATCCTACTTTGAACCTGTTAATACTCTCAGCCTCTACAGTATCCTCGGGCAACAAGTTTCGCATGCTAATTGTTTATGGGATAGTGTTTGAACTGTGAAGAGGTATGTGTTTAGAGCTTAAAGTCGACAGCCTGTCTGTGGAAGAATGAAGGCATGATTCATCTTTGTGGCCAGACGACCTGGGCCTAATGAAAGAAATGAAGCGTATTTTGAATTGCAACCCTGAGCAAACAATCAGGTGCGACAGGAAGAAATCTTGACTTGCTTACATGAAAATGTATGGAAGTACATAATGCTGACTTTTTATGAAGCAAGAGAGTTGAATCACCGAACTCAGTCTGAAAACTTTTGCAATTAGTTTTGGTTTTCACAGGGGGAAGATGTGCGATGCAGATAGTGAAACTTTTCTGCATGTTTTGTGCTTCCCTGTTTGCCAACATGTTCTGGCATCAGACAGTAAATGTTGGGGGGTGCATGGCTGCTCTTGTAGGAAGATGGTTAGGAAAATATGTCAATTCTTAAGTGCTCCAGGTCTCTTTTCAAATTCAAAGTTTCATGTATCATTTATCAGTTCCTCAGATTATCCCAGGGAACCAGGAAAAAGACTCCTCCTTTCATTCTGTATCAGACTAGGGTTATGGATATTTCTGTTTCTTTGTGCTCTGTTTGACTGTCAGCCAAGGTGCAGAGAGAAAGGGGGATCTCTGCTCTACTCTCAGTTGCTGCTTCATATGAAAGTGAAAATAAAGACTTATGGCATGCAACTGTGTTTTCTGGAGAATCTTGTTCCTGATGTGATTACAGGAGAGGTCAGACTTCTGTATATAGGATTTTCATTTAGTGTCTCGCTGTTCCTCTCTTTGTACCTGTATGAGACTGTCGCATCTAAGTACTTATTCATCCTGAGTGGTGGAGGATGTCCTGAGGAAGGATCTAAATCCTGCTCAAGAGAGATTTAACCCCACTCTTAACCTAACCCTGTCTGCAGCCAAGGATGTGGCAGGCTCAATGGGCTGCACGCTAGCTGCAAACCTTATGCAGCACATATAGAGTATTGCAGAGAGACCCGTGCTACCTCTGAATTAGGTCTTGCAACGACCAGAAGTAGTGGGTGCACATTAAAAACTGGGCAATGCAGACCTACTCTAAGACAGTAGTACTGTGACAGCAGTAGACATGACATCTGTCATGTTGACATTAAGCTGGTTTTAGAAAAGCTGAGCAGCAAGAGGATGGCTTTTTGCCTCCTCACAGAGACTAAAATGAGAGCTGGATTTGTTCCTTGGTCCTTTTAGTTGCAGAGAACCTAATTTTAGCACAGTAGAGATTATATATATGTGTGTCTGTGTACACACTCAGACACATATAGACGCATTCAAGCTAAAATTTTAAGTCATTGAAAAACCACAGTGTCTTGAATTAGAAGCGAGGTCAGGGGAAAGTTCATGAACTCCAGCTAGTGCTGCAAAGAGAAGTAGCAGCTGATTCACCTCTCCCAAGGTCTGTCAGCATGGTGTGGCTCTGCTGGACCTACAGAGTAACCATAATGACAGACTCCTGCTAGTGGGGCCTCATCTCACACATACCCTTGGCATGTAGTATCTAAGGCCAAGTACCCTAACCCTGGCAGAGATGTCATGTTTTACTCAGAAAAGTACTTTGTAATTTTAAAGAATTTCAACTTACAGCTTATTAGCAACAGCTCCTTCCCAAGTAATACCTCATGCAGTTGTACTCGATGCCGTTACTGTAGGATAGTTCAAGGCGCGTGGCTTGGCCCAGCCCATAGGATGCTAAGGCAAAATTTTCATGGGACGAGTAAGGCAGCTGCGGTTTTCTACATCCCTAAGTACCAAAATACTCCTTTAAAGTTANTGGTGGAGGATGTCCTGAGGAAGGATCTAAATCCTGCTCAAGAGAGATTTAACCCCACTCTTAACCTAACCCTGTCTGCAGCCAAGGATGTGGCAGGCTCAATGGGCTGCACGCTAGCTGCAAACCTTATGCAGCACATATAGAGTATTGCAGAGAGACCCGTGCTACCTCTGAATTAGGTCTTGCAACGACCAGAAGTAGTGGGTGCACATTAAAAACTGGGCAATGCAGACCTACTCTAAGACAGTAGTACTGTGACAGCAGTAGACATGACATCTGTCATGTTGACATTAAGCTGGTTTTAGAAAAGCTGAGCAGCAAGAGGATGGCTTTTTGCCTCCTCACAGAGACTAAAATGAGAGCTGGATTTGTTCCTTGGTCCTTTTAGTTGCAGAGAACCTAATTTTAGCACAGTAGAGATTATATATACGTGTGTCTGTGTACACACTCAGACACATATAGACACATTCAAGCTAAAATTTTAAGTCATTGAAAAACCACAAAGTCTTGAATTAGAAGCGAGGTCAGGGGAAAGTTCATGAACTCCAGCTAGTGCTGCAAAGAGAAGTAGCAGCTGATTCACCTCTCCCAAGGTCTGTCAGCATGGTGTGGCTCTGCTGGACCTACAGAGTAACCATAATGACAGACTCCTGCTAGTGGGGCTTCATCTCACACATACCCTTGGCATGTAGTATCTACGGCCAAGCACCCTAACCCTGGCAGAGATGTCATGTTTTACTCAGAAAAGTACTTTGTAATTTTAAAGAATTTCAACTTACAGCTTATTAGCAACAGCTCCTTCCCAAGTAATACCTCATGCAGTTGTACTCGATGCCGTTACTGTAGGATAGTTCAAGGCGCGTGGCTTGGCCCAGCCCATAGGATGCTAAGGCAAAATTTTCATGGGACGAGTAAGGCAGCTGCGGTTTTCTACATCCCTAAGTACCAAAATACTCCTTTAAAGTTAAGCTCTGATCCCTGCCCACCAACTAAAGGATATTTGCTTCACCTGGTGTTAGTATTCCATAGGATCAACCCATAAATATTTGTGCTTTTCTTTTATCGTAACTAATTCTCAGGAAAATGCGATGACTGTTTTAAATTAACATTCGTGACTGATGGCAAGGCAATTATTTCACAGTTCAGGTTTCAAAGGAATGGCTCAAGAGCAGTTAGATTGTTTTTATCTCATGAATTTAAATACGCTGTGGCCTTTTATTTTTCTTTATTCTCCTGAAATATGGTACCATTGTATGCTTTTAACAAGAGATTGTTATAGCAACTAGCTATTATGCAGAGGTTACAGTGATCTCTTTAATAAAAGCCTTTTGAAGGCCAGTATTACAATCATCATAGTAGATGTGTAGAAACTGCGGTCCGTAGATGTGAAGTGACTTCCCTAACAGGGTGCCACTGGAAAAGCTGGACTAGAACAAAATTCTAGATAGACCTATCCTTGCCCCAGGGGCTGCGATTATCCTGTCTCCAGCCAACTTTTGCTATCTTGTTTGCCTTTAGATGCCTCTGTTCAAGTGTGTTCTAGTGGAGGGATGATAACAAAGCCAGGGCAGTGTCAAAGGACAGAGTGAGATGGGAGTGTCGGAGAGAATGTTGATAATCTTAATTAAGCTTGACTGTAGAAGAGATTTGAGATGAATTCTCCATTTCAAATCCCACGTTAAATGGCTGCATTTGTTGCCAACATGTACCTTGTAAATTCTGTACATTTTTTTTCTTTCGGAGACTTGCAGAACTGCTTTAATCTGGTCTCGGTAAGATTAACGTGGTATCCTTTCAATTACCTTGAACAAAACATGCCGATTTTCTATTGCCTATTTTTATACTTCCAGCTGGGCCTAAGAATTGAAAAGTTATTAAGGAACGCCAAGATCTGAGAAAATGTGCCTGTTATAAATTGTAATATAAGCACTTATAAGCACAGGTTTTATCATCCTGGAGTTATTTCTTAATTTAAGTGTTTCATGTGCATATCTTGGAGATTGGGATGTATTTGGGTGAGGGACACGATTATAAAAACTATTTCTTTCTGTGCCAGGCTGTGATTATTCCAGATTGTAAAACCAAAAGTATTACACATATGTGAAATACCTGACAAACTACTTTGACAAACCAGATGTCGGACCATCTAATACTTACTTTAAAGATACACGCAGAAATGAAAGAATACTTGCAAACTTATTCTGTTACAGTGATAGTGTTATTGCTGTAACATTTATTTGTTTTGCTTTTCATGTCTCCTGCAGCAAGGGCAGTGTGAGCACCACGGTCTGGTTTCCATTTGTATTGTTTGGAGTGTGTTGGGCTGTCTTGAATATCTTCCATCGTTATGTGGAGGGTGCATATGCAATAACTGTCTTAACGTAGGGCATGAAGACGTTCTGTAGGTATATAGTGTAATTCACTGCGCAGCTATTCAGGAGCAGCTGTTCCCTATTGTCATTGCTTAATGTTGTACAGCACAACAAAGCCTTAAGGCAGCACTTGTTAGTATTTATGGAAACCCATTAGCCAGTCAGTGAATGAGCCTGGAAAAGAAGAGGAAATTCTGATAATAATAAACATGGGATCTTGTTAAAACTGGAGAACTCCAGCCGTCCCTGTCAGTGCTGGTAAAGGCTCTCATCCCTTTGATTTTCTCCACAGAGTAGGTCCAAACCCTTTCTCTGAATCAGCAATTTAAAATCCAAATGAGCGAACTCTTCCCAGCCCACTGCAATTTTTGAAAGGGAATCAGAATCTCTTCCTACTGCAATCTAGTTTTGATGCCAGGATGTACATAGGAAATACTGTTTCCTGTCTGTGCTGGCAAGTTTAGTTATTAAACCACTTCCTCCAAAAGCCAAACTTCTTTAAAGAAGAAAAGTTCAAAGCCTTTTTAAGAGAGCATTTGTTCTTCTTATGTGCCTAACCTGAACGTTACACTCTGTGCCATATAAATAAAAAGAAAAGAGCTTAATTTCTTGAAGATGGGCTGGCTGCTGTTCTAGGTCACTGGGATGGGAGCAGCAGGAACAGTTTACAACTGCATTTGTAGGAAGCTGCTCTCTGAAGTTGAAGGGGTTTGTGTGTTCTTACCAGAGAGGTGAGTGCCGCTGAGCAGCCACAAGACCATTGAACAGCTTCTTCCAGGACAGACAGCA
>WAAB01018609.1:12474-113902 GCA_013389865.1 Piaya cayana | reverse complement strand
GAGTTATTTCTTAATTTAAGTGTTTCATGTGCATATCTTGGAGATTGGGATGTATTTGGGTGAGGGACACGATTATAAAAACTATTTCTTTCTGTGCCAGGCTGTGATTATTCCAGATTGTAAAACCAAAAGTATTACACATATGTGAAATACCTGACAAACTACTTTGACAAACCAGATGTCGGACCATCTAATACTTACTTTAAAGATACACGCAGAAATGAAAGAATACTTGCAAACTTATTCTGTTACAGTGATAGTGTTATTGCTGTAACATTTATTTGTTTTGCTTTTCATGTCTCCTGCAGCAAGGGCAGTGTGAGCACCACGGTCTGGTTTCCATTTGTATTGTTTGGAGTGTGTTGGGCTGTCTTGAATATCTTCCATCGTTATGTGGAGGGTGCATATGCAATAACTGTCTTAACGTAGGGCATGAAGACGTTCTGTAGGTATATAGTGTAATTCACTGCGCAGCTATTCAGGAGCAGCTGTTCCCTATTGTCATTGCTTAATGTTGTACAGCACAACAAAGCCTTAAGGCAGCACTTGTTAGTATTTATGGAAACCCATTAGCCAGTCAGTGAATGAGCCTGGAAAAGAAGAGGAAATTCTGATAATAATAAACATGGGATCTTGTTAAAACTGGAGAACTCCAGCCGTCCCTGTCAGTGCTGGTAAAGGCTCTCATCCCTTTGATTTTCTCCACAGAGTAGGTCCAAACCCTTTCTCTGAATCAGCAATTTAAAATCCAAATGAGCGAACCCTTCCCAACCCACTGCAATTTTTGAAAGGGAATCAGAATCTCTTCCTACTGCAATCTAGTTTTGATGCCAGGATGTACATAGGAAATACTGTTTCCTGTCTGTGCTGGCAAGTTTAGTTATTAAACCACTTCCTCCAAAAGCCAAACTTCTTTAAAGAAGAAAAGTTCAAAGCCTTTTTAAGAGAGCATTTGTTCTTCTTATGTGCCTAACCTGAACGTTACACTCTGTGCCATATAAATAAAAAGAAAAGAGCTTAATTTCTTGAAGATGGGCTGGCTGCTGTTCTAGGTCACTGGGATGGGAGCAGCAGGAACAGTTTACAACTGCATTTGTAGGAAGCTGCTCTCTGAAGTTGAAGGGGTTTGTGTGTTCTTACCAGAGAGGTGAGTGCCGCTGAGCAGCCACAAGACCATTGAACAGCTTCTTCCAGGACAGACAGCATCTCTCGGCTGCTTGCAGAGGCAAGGAAACCTGTGCTGACATTTGTGTTTGGATATTGAGTAGCTCTGAGTCCAAATGGATGGAACAAATGTAAGGCAGATACCTCAGAGTACTTTCTTCTGTCAAGTTCACCTCACTCTTAGTGGCTCTCCAGGCTTAGGGTTTAACTGGCAATACACACTCTGTAACAATAATAGTCACCCATCCTGCTGTGGATTAAAAATGGTGCTGTGAGACTGGCAGCTGGTCAAAACCAAGGAGAGGAACTCAGACAATAATCATCAGAATTATCTAAAGGACAGAACTTATCTAGCAGCTCAAGCATTTCCAAAAACTATTTGCTCTTACTTCTTGTGCTCCAGCTTTATCTGAAAGGCTATAGAGACGGTTAGTTGGGAACAAAGCTTCCAGTAAAAAGTTCCTTACTTTGAATCTGATAAAAGTACTAGAGGAGATTTGGGAAGCGTTGTAGGCATTTCCTAACCTTGGAGCAAGTTAGCAGTAAGGTACATTTGTGAGGAACAGCAGCAGTGAAATGTTTATTATTGTGTGCCTCCATCCTTTTTGTGAGTATTATTCTGTGAGGACGGGTCCGCTTTTCATCTGATCTGTGCTGCCAAGGCAGATAAGAGAGGTTTATATGATGTCAGATCTGAAACCAAGAAACCTGTAGACAGGTTCTGAGCAGTGATGCCTCTGGCAACTGGTTTCAAGGCAGAGCTTATGTAGAGTGCCTGAGGTTTTAATAAGCGTATAGATGTCTGAACAGCACATAAAGAGCATGGGAGGTGACAGGCTGACCCAGTCACTTTCATTAATTGGGATCAAGTTACCTTTTTACATCTGGGCAGAACACTGTGCTGGAGATTTGGGAAGCAAACAGTACATTGGCATTATATCTCTGCACCAGGTCCTCGATAACTAGTAAACTGGGACACAAGAAGTAAGTTCATGGTAATAGGGGATGTTTGTGGCTGAGAGAGCACCAGACTGCATAAGTCATGCTTGCAAAAGCACAAGCATAAATCATTGAGGGATCTTTGTAGTGTGCATTTGTCAAAGGCTGCTCTTCACTTGTGAGCTTTACACACACCAAATAAAATATTGCATCATAGTTTTTGATGATGTTTGTTTTACACTGCTCAAAGTTTAGTGCTAAGTTTCCAGGCAGCTCTGTCACATACTCTAGTATTTGAGAGCAATTGAGAAGCACACCACTGTCTAAGGAATTACCAACTTGTAAGGATGTTAAGTTAGTTTTAGAATTGTTTTTTAATAGAGATGAAATAGCAGAAAATCTCTGTCCTGGTTGCTTGATGTGTGATTAGAAAAGTCTGTTCATTCTCTCTGCACTGGGATTTTGAATNATTAAAACCAGAATGATTGTGTGTAAGTCAATAATGTAAATATTCACATTTTCACTCCCAGATGCGGCATCTTAGACATTTCTATCAGTGCAATGAATATTTTGCAGGAAAGATGACATATGCTGAAGTAGTTTTCCGAAGCAGCTTTAACACATCTATTCTAATGTAAACAGGGCCTAAAACCTCAGCATCACAATAAATAGAAAGCACAAACCTGTAGGCCAGGGACAGAGTCTTGGAAGAAACTCATAGACAGTTCCATGCCTTGAAATGTCGGAGTTGTCTGGAGGAAAAAATATTGATATTTGAATCCGTTTTTTGTCAACAATGTCTTTTAGTGAATCTTAAGATAACCCAAGCATTTAAATATCATTACTTAGGGACCACAGCACAGAGAAGTGACTAAATGTGCTTATAGAACATGTATCTTTCTTCAGCATGGAAGCTCTTCGTGTAATGTCTTGACAAAACATTCCTAGAAATGAATTGGACTGACTGATATAAGAACAGAAAACCGGGCTAAACTCTTCAGAGTTTACCTTTATTAAAAATATTAGTTATTTCACTGTACTATGAAATCAGATTTCAGGTCCTTAAGAAGATATTTCAGTAAATGTTGTCTTCTGGGCAGCTTTCCATAATATTTTCAACTACATTCTTATCAAGTTTTAATTGATGTTAATCTACATTTTGGCCTTTTTGAATATGTTTTGGTCATTTTTCAGGCTTTTGCATAAGTGTAAGGCTAGAAGCCTATGTGAAAACTGAGTTTCTCCTCTGGTCTCAATCATTTAAGAGGCAAGGGTTTAAAATTAAAGCACTCAGTGTTGTAAGTTTTGAAACATAATTCTGACAATTGGCAATACAGCAGATCTAATGTAAGGCTTCCATCATAGCTACTTCCAGTGCCATCTAGTTAACCACTGGCAGAGCAACACCATGTCTTGTTAACGTGATGTTGGTCTTGCAAAACTTCATGAAATTAAACAGACTCAAGTCCACATGTGCTTGGAGTCTGTTTCTGGGGGTCTCAGTCTGCCACTGCTCTAGTACCTGCGCTGCCTTCCTGGATGTATGCAGAGCGTGCAAATATCCTGACCCTTGAGCAGTGAAAAACATCAGCTGCTGACTCTCTGCACAGTATCTAACAGTCTCTGTACTGCAGTTTTCCCCAGAAATAATTGTTTCAGCCACTTTAGCTGATTAGAAAAGTCTGTTCATTCTCTCTGCACTGGGATTTTGAATCTTCACAGCTCCTTGAGTGCTGGCTGGTGACTGCCTGACCAGCAGTCAAGTCCAGGCTCATTCAAAGTATATCACTTATTATCTTACTCCTGAACAGCAACATCTCAGNAGAGGTTATGATGAGCAGACACAGAAAAAGTCATCACTGCGCTATCAAATTTCTGCACAACATAGCATCTGAGGACAGTTCTAAGTCTGTCCCATCTCTCAATGCTCAACTCTAAGTAAAGAAATTACCAACCCATAGTTTTTGAGAATTTCAAGCCTGAATCAAAATGAGAGTAGTTCCATTGTCTCTGCCATTCTGTTTTGTTTTGTTTTTTAGGTTTTTTTTTAAGAAGAGAAACCTTGTACTTAGGCAACAGAAAGAAGTTCCAGTGAAAGATGACTCCTTTTATTGCTGTTTATTCTGGACAGGTTGAACAAAAATGTTTAACCCCATCTGCCACTCATTGACATGTTGACAGCTGGTCCAGTAATGAACTTACTGAAATCAGTGGAAGGGATCTGAGTGTGGATACAAGCAGCCAACTGTTTTTTAATGTAAGATACAAGGAAAGGTTGCTGAATTCGTAGATTTGACTGGTGATCCTAGTGCCACTTAATGGAGTTAAAATANTCTGTTCATTCTCTCTTCACTGGGATTTTGAATCTTCACAGCTCCTTGAGTGCTGGTTGGTGACAGTCTGGCCAACAGTCAAGTCCAGACTCATTTGAAGTATATCGCTTATTATCTTACTCCTAAACAGCAACATCTCAAACCTCCACATCAGACACAACTTGGCATCTTCACACAAAACTCCTTTTTTAAATGACTGATCAGCTTAAAAATATGGGGTTTGTATGAGAGAGTTCGAGCAAATTTTTTTACCTAGTATTCCTGTCTCCAAGCATTTCATCCTGAAGTGGTCATATCTACTTACTTTGTTCAAGTGAATCCAGTCTGGGTTAAAACTAATGAAACCAAACTGCATTATATTCCACATACATATTGAAAATTTTAATTTAGTTATACGTAGTTTTTGTTACCTTTTACTACTTTTTATTACTGCAGAACTCAGAGCCTCTGCTTGGGAATGGGAGCCTGTTGTACAAGTTGTGATGAGCAGACAGAAAAAGTNTGAGAAACCTTGTATTTAGGCAACAGAAAGAAGTTCCAGTGAAAGATGACTCCTTTTATTGCTGTTTATTCTGGACAGGTTGAACAAAAATGTTTAACCCCATCTGCCACTCATTGACATGTTGACAGCTGGTCCAGTAATGAACTTACTGAAATCAGTGGAAGGGATCTGAGTGTGGATACAAGCAGCCAACTGTTTTTTAATGTAAGATACAAGGAAAGGTTGCTGAATTCGTAGATTTGACTGGTGATCCTAGTGCCACTTAATGGAGTTAAAATAGCTTGTTGTTTTAGGTATCATTAATTGCTCTAATTGCGTTAGCCTATGATCCTCTTTCCTGGACTGGTTTCTCAGCACTAATCGTAGAAAAATGGCCTTACAGACTCTGTGAAATCTGTATTTACACAATTATAGCTGGTACAGGAAAATGTCAGTCAGTTATTTTGGGAGCTCTTAGAATAAAACATGTCTTGAAATCATAGTTGGGGGGTGGAGATTTATGCATTTTGGGTTTTGTTTTAATCCAGATTCTGCATTAGCTTTTTCATCTGAAAGTGTATGACACTAATCTGTCTGACCAATATATTATGCAGTTCTCGGAAGGCAAAATTTAAGAGAAGATTAAATCTAGTATGAAACATCGTGTCTATTGACTGTTGTCAACTCCTAGTTCCCTTGCCCAATGTACTAAATTTATTCTGACTGCTTTTGTTCTTATATACATAACAAAAGGTGTCTCACGCTGCTGAGTCTCTCTATAATGAGAAAAATCATTAAGAAAACTCCATGTTGAACACTGAATTGACAACACTATTGAAACTACCGGGGTGGGTGATTCACACTGTCTGTACCACCTTCTGTAACACAGGGAAATTAAGAGAACCAGACAAGGGCTATTTCTTGGGCAAAAAAAATGTAAATGAAAATCAACAGATTACTGATTCTTTATTTCATTTGCAGAGCTTACAAAATTTGAGTTACCGTCAGAGAAAAAAAAAGTACAAAGTTTCAAGCGGAGCTGTTTGCTGGAGTAGTACTTATCTTCCTTTGGCAGTCATTGATCTATTTTTCACATATAAGCTTTACAGTGTATTAGCTGTATATATTAGCTAAGAGAGTTTGAGTTCTCGAAGGAACAGATGGTTATTCCCAGCCTGGACAGCACTTTTTAAGCATTAAGAAATCTATAGAACTGTTCAAGTGAATTACCTGGCTTTTGCTACTGCAATTTTAAAGCACAGCGTAGGCTTACAGCAGTCCCTACCACGAGCGTCCCCCCTAAAATTAGAAGTTTCCTTTCTTACGCCCTCTTCATTTGCCATGCACTTTAAAAATGACAGTTGCTGTCCCTATGAAGATTAGAAGATCCGTGTTGGGTATGTCACATGCTTTGATGGTAGTATTGCCCCAGGCATTTGTCATCCAACCTACAGGGATAACAATGTGTAATGATAGTGCTTTTTTCAGAACACTGTAAGTATACAGATATTATTAAATTTTACAATTACCACGGGGAATGAATCAAAGCCTCCAATAAGCAAATGAACTATATATTATTGCCCTGCCTTTATAATTTTTGTTCAGTACTATCTGATTGCAGTTCTGTTATCACTTAGTTGTTTCTCTGCATGCAGTTTTATCTAATTTCTCTTTATTTCAGTCACTTGCAGAGGAGATAAATGGATTACTTCAGACTAATTGCTACTTATTTAAAAAACCATCAGCCTTCTGTAAGAGTTTCAAATCAGTGATTTAAGCTAGCTTTTGCTATCTGTGGTATTTATCTTGAAGTGTTTCATCACTGTAGAGTCTGTTAATAAGACGTTTTTCCACAGCTGCTTTCGATCCACGCTTACCTGATCTGTCAAAATGTTTAACACAAACAAGTTATCATAGTTAAGTAGATAATGAGATATTTACTTCATTTAGTATCTATATATAGATTGGAAATACCATGATAGGCCTTGTGGCTGCATAAACTTCAACGTAAAATGTCTGACAGAAAACTAGAATAAAAATAAATATTGCATTATCTTCATTTCTCCATCCTTACAGGACAGAGGAAGCAGCTGCATTATTTATCTAAGTGAAAGAACGTTATGAGTGTGTTTAATTAAGTGTAAGAAAACTTCATAATACTGCAAAAGTAAACAAAGGATAAATGATAAAATTAGCTCAAGTCATCTCATATGGTTAAATTCACAAGCATTTTACGCTTTTGTATAATTATGTAGTATGTGCCTGTACATCAGAATCAATGTATCCAATCTATATGCACAACATATCGGTTTCTCATCCTGCTTAGCGAGCTTTCTTTTTTTTTCCCGATGCAACTGGATAGTGAACTCACAGAGCCTATTTATCACATATCCATTTACACTAATTTTCAGTGGATTTCATCTATTCTTCCTTTTCTGCGAGAGCAAAATCTGGCTTCCCATTGCTGAGTATATAAAATGCTTGAAGTCATATAGTTTCAAAACACACTTTAATCCCAAAGCATTGAGTGACGCTGGAGTAGGAAATGAGATTGTCATAGGTCACCTGAAATTAAACTTCAGCAGCACAAATTGGATAGTGGTTTTCTCACTCAGTCTAATTGATGCTCCCAGCAACAGAGGCAGCATGGTAGCCTTGGATGAACATAGTCCTGATTATTGTTGGTATCAGAGGAACAAGCACAGCACAGGAGTTAAAATATTTACAAGTCTTAGGCTCTCTGAGGGACTAGTTGACATTTCACAGTTAAAGTATAGTTTTCCAGGGATGTAAGCTTTTATTTGTTGGGTGAAGGTTTCCATGTAAGTGAACAGAACATAAAGATTCTGCAGGATCTGGGATGTGGATTCTGATGAAAAACATGTTCCTTGTGAAAAAGCCCTTATCTTTACCACCAGCTACCTCAAAAGACTCAGTGAAAGCCATAAGACATAGTTAGATCATGGAGTTTGATCCGTGCCAAATTCATAATTTAAGTCGATGCTTAAGTCACATCTCTAACAACAACAACATAAAGGAACTGCCATTAGTGCATGGAACTGATGCTTTCATGTGCTAATACACTGATCATTCTGATTTTCTGTTAAAATCAGGACTCAAGAAGTCCTAACTTAATCCTCAATCTCTGTGAATTATTTGGAGGGGTCCCTTTTTCTTAATTATTTTAGTTTCTTAAAGAATTTTAAAAAATCCATTAATGTGTATTTTAAAGTCTTTTAAGTGTCTTATGCAAAACTGAAGTTTAGTAAAAATGTGTTGCCTGAGGTTAAGCAACTCTTTGTTCAGGATTTATTTCCATAGATCAAGATTTCCAGCACATCCATTCTTCCTAGGCACTCCCCATTTTTCACAAATATAGCAAAATAAACATGAAGGAATATCACCAAGAAGATATGCTGCTTGTCTAAGTAATTATGTCCCTTGTTAGTTCACTATAAAGTAATTTTCTTTTTCGCCCCCACTCTTTACATTTCTTAGTGGGCCCTGGAAGGTATTTTTACTTAATTTTGTTTAGAAATTTGAAAAGCAAGAGAAAGTGAGGGATGATTACAGACTTTATTTAAGGGTTTGATTTTGGTTTCTCTCTGTTCTTATATCAAAGATAAAATGGAAGTGGTGGTGTCATGTTCAGGTAATGAGATTTTATATTAAAAAGAATAAATTAAGCTCATAAAGCCAATGGCAGGAGGGACATGAGGAACCATTTCTAGCTCACAAAAAGGACTTTATACATTAATGCAGTGAGCATCAAGAGTTATTAGGAGTTGAAATTCAAAGCTCAAAGGATGTCAAGTGCTTCAAAAGCAAAGGCTTATTTTGTATTGTTTATATTTAGAAGTGATATGGAGCTCCCTTGAAATATCTTACCCGTGATGTCAAAAATCAAAAGCATTATGGGGAAAAAAAGAACTCGGGACATTTCCCTTGCAAACAAGAGTTCTGTCCGTGACACACCAGAGGATTCCTCTGAGGTACAGATTTGTACACAGCACTACTTACCAGAAAATACAAACATCCTCTCTGCTTAGCTGCACGTTGTTGCTTGCCTTGAAAATTCATAGTACACAGAAGGGCTTTACTGTAGCATTCACTACTTTTTTTTTTTTTTCTTAAGTAAAACCCCAACTCCTGGAATATCAGTATGTGGTCATTTTTTAAATAGATATTTTTTTGAAAAGCTGTGTGACACTTTTCTTTAATGGCTGATTTTTTTTTAATGTCAGCTACATTTTTAAAGCATGAGGCCTGGTTGTAACTAGCCTCGGCACTGCTACTGTACATCAGACTGTACTATTTGATCATTAATTTATCACAGTTCTAGCAGTTTGTTTGACAGGTGATAGTGCTTTCATCTAATGGCTACACAGCAAGTGTGTGGTGCACTAAAGAGTGGATGCCACTGACTAGAGGTAGAAATCAGCAGACAACAGCCACTTTGCAGAGTTTTATCGATTTACCAGATTCATTTAAACATATGAAGCAACTAGAGTAATGAATGCCGATTCAGCTCGCTGTGGTGTTCCTTCTTATAGGTATTTAGTTTGGAGGATATTAATAGACTTTCATTGCCGGTTTTGTTGTTACTACAGTTCTTTGCAATGATGAAAGAGGTGTAAAAAGCAAGGTGCACATCTGAATGTTTGTACTGGAAATACAGTGTCTGTGTTCAGTGCCATTGAGGAAATTGATAGTTGGCGGAAGTATGAGGCATATTGGAATATGATGAATATTTAGCTTCTAAAATGAGTCTATTATTCAAATTATCTAGTGAAAACATTCTCTAAGTTAGGTATATGAATATGAATCTATTTGCTCTGCTGACAGGAGGTGCAAAATGGGCACCTTTTGCAATCTGTATTTGTATCATCAAGGGAAACAAATGATATTTAACCTATTACCTTTTGTGTCCTACTTTGTTTATGACAACATGTGAGTAAAGTGCAGTGTCTGCATCACGAGTTATTCCAGTGCTGGCACGGGCTGCTGCACTCCAGCTGTGCTTCTGGGCAGGACTCACTAGGCATGAGTTAGCTGTGCAGTATCCATGGCACAACACATCTGCCTGTTGCCCGTGAACGGTGGAGCTGGTACGTCTGCAAAGTTGCTCTGTCTGAGATTCTGGCTCAATCTAGAGCTGCAGCTGGGCTGTTGCGCATATGAAAACTCTGCTTCTTCAAATCCTAGCACACAATGTACTTTTTTTTTTGGAGGATTTGTGCATGCAGTAGTTCAGATTGCTGCATTTATCCTTCTCGGTCTTCTTGACCTATCTTACAGCTGTACTTGGTTTTGGTAAATTTGCAGGGATGGTGTGCTACCATGAATCTGGTGTCCTGGTTTACTGCAGCACAAATCATTCCAGGAAGATGCTGAAGAAACAGTATAGCTGTAAACCTGTTTGCTGCCTCACAAACTTCAGAGGACTGAACCATTTGGTTACAGCAGGTCTTAGTTGAAATTATATCAAGAGGTGGAAGAAGTTTGAATTTTAAAGTTAGTGCAAACAGACTTCTGTCCATGATATTGGACAAGTCAGCTTAGGTAAAAGCTGAGGTGACTCATGGAAGTTAATTAGTTTTCTGAGATGCTGATTGCTCAGATTTCCCCCTGAAGTCAATAGGGAAACTCCTACATGTTCCAGTGGGAGCTGGAGACTGGCCATACACTGTTGTGGGACATGCAGAAGAAGCACTGTTGTCTTTTGTAGTGGAGACTAGTGGGAGTTGCTAATAAACATGAAGGAAACCAAAAGAAATGTTATTTTCCTCCTCCTTAGTGGTTGTTACAAAAATCATAAGTAAATAGTAAACACAAGTTTGTCAAGCCTCTTCAGTATTTATTTTAAACAAACCTGGATGTAGTGTATGTGCCGCTTTTTGTCCTTCTGATTACTAGTCCTGCAAATGTTGATACCTTTGGGGTTGCCATGTACCTAGAGCCGAGTGAAATGATATTTATTAATCTAAAGCTATTACTTAGATCATCTAAGTCTGTAGTAACTCAGCAGTGTCAATGAGTTTGCACACGTCTTACTCCAGGAAGGATTCAATTCCTTGGTTTCCCATGCCAGCAAGTCACCACCACTGCATCTAAGTATGGATGATGGTGTTTTGCTCAGGAAGAATTATTGGAATTGCAAGGCCTGTATTATGTGGACTGCAGGCAGAAAGATGTCAGAGGCTGACATACCACAAAACCTGATATCTAGAGCCCACCTTTGCTGAAGTTGCAAAAACTTACACTGGTCAAAAATCAACATGGAGTTCTCAGTGGACAGATAAATGTGGGTATATTAGTAGAGATTTTACGTGGTTGATCATGAACTCTTTTTGCTGCAGTGCTTTTAAGTTCCTGTGCCGCCAATCTGTCATGTTTCTGACATATAAAATATTTTTTCTGGGTTTTTTTAAGAAAGTTTCTAGTAATTTTTAAATTAAACCTGGTTAAATTTAATCAATATTACAAAGATGGTTTAGTAATAGATATTAAAAAAAGAAAAAGCTGTGCTTTCATCTTGCTTTCACCCCTTTGCTGTGGGGTCCCAGTTAAGTATTGCTCAAAGTCCTGTGTAAGCTGCAAGTCATGATTTCCCTTCCCGTTTGCTCTCCTGCCTACAGAACCACAAGCTAAAAATATCCTGGACAAGCAATTCCCTTCATCTTGTTGTTTCAACTTGCCAGTTCCCAGTCCAGCTCCTTCTCCTTCTACCATGTGAGTGCCAGTTTGAGAAGTTCTCTTTAGTTTTTTGGCTGTCACGTTTCCAGGAGGTAGAGTGGGTTTCCCACCAGCAGCCTGGTTATGGATAGCTGTTTGTCTGAATGAAGAGCTTGCAACCTTGGCAGGTGGTCTAAAAGGGCAACTGCCACGTAATGGACTCTTGTCTTATCTTCTCCTAGAAGTACTGCCTCTGGTTCTACTAAGTCTTTCCTGGAAGGTCCTGCTCACGTGATTTCAGCACTAACTCCTGCTGTTTATCCACTGTGATGGCAGTGGAACTGCTATATGAATTATGCCATTTGCAGCAGGAGAAGATGGAACTCAGGAGAGCAGATTCTCCTCTCTATTGCTGCTGGAAACCAAGAATAATTCAGCTGGAATGAATGAGGTCCTCCCAGCGATAGCCATAAACCACAGAGATCAAAGTTTGCCCTTCCCTAATATATTTCAACCAATATGCAAACTTCATTTTTACCTCCTCTTTCCCTTCTCCTAATTCCCACAACTGAAGTCCTGGCTTGGGCCACTATTAATATCCCTCCTCCCTCCAACACAAAGATCCTTTGCTCTTCCCACCTGAAAACCGCAGCCACAATTTGTATTTTCATTGTGATTATCACATACATCTACAACCCGAATCCTGAATCTCTGTCCCCAGGGCTGCCTGTTCCCATTCTTGCCACCACTATTGTGGCTTGATGGGTGGAGTGGGTGGCCTACATGACTGCAAGTGCACAGCGGTGGGCAAGCTTGGCTCAGGCCAGCTTGTTTGTTGCTGCTGTTTTTGCTGTCCTTGCTCATCAGAGCCTAAATCTCTGGAAAACATCTACTGTGATTCATGTAAACACTGAAGACAAGTAGAATTGGACTTGCTGAGGGGAGGAATAGAAAGTGGAGGGGAGAAAACACATAGGAGGATGGGCTGCCTGGCATGGTGCAACGAAGACTGGGATTGAGAGGTATGCCAAAAAGCTCTTTGTCTCACATTCACATTAGGATAAGTAATGTTGCTCCTCACCATCTCTCTCACTGTATGAACCTCTACCTCATTCCCATGTAATACGAAGATTCGTAGAAGTACCAGCTGTGACCTTACAGGGAAGCCTGAGAAACTTTGCCTTTTTAACCAGCACTGGGAGAGTCAGATTTGGCACTGTTGAACACAGTTGTGTTTCTGTAATTCTTTTGTTGCTCTGTTGCCATCTCTTCCCCCAGCAGTTGCGCGGCATTCTTAGAAAGATGAAAGCTGCAGGGGCAGCTCAGGAGAGGCTGGCAGCTGCCAAGTATGAGTTTTGGTGGGCTAATCTTTTCCTCTTGTTTCTTTCCACTTTAATAAGGCTGACTAACACAAGAAGAGACCATTGGATGTGGCGATTTCCTACTCCCTAGTTACTGATATAGGCCAAGAGGACCAAAAGAAGAGTGATCAAGATAAAACAAATTATGTCAATATTTGTTTTATTAACATGGCATAAAACATAGAAAGGTTGTTGGCATTGGGGCTCCCTTAAAGATGTGGTAATGTGTTCCCCTATGGGTTAAATGTAAACTGTGTCCCTCATACCCCGTTTGCAGGATGTTTGGCAAATGAGATTGATGGTAGCTAACCCTTATATACATGATTGTACCTGCAATTATTGCTGTAGGTGCCTATGCAGCTGTGATGCAGGGAAATTTACAGCCAGATTTTCTATGTAGCAGGATTCAAGCCCTTCTGTCCCACACATTTATGACAAAGCAATCTGAAAATTCCCCTGACCCATAAATTTGTGGTGACACCTCAGTAAGTGACTAATTTCTAATTCAAAGTCATGCTGAGAATTTGGGGGAAAAATGTTCAAAACAAGAAAACTTTCTTTGGCTAATCAAAATCTAAAAGAAGAAATTTAATTTGGATTCAACTAAACCATGTAATTCAAACCCAAATTAAGCACTTGATCTTCAAACGTGTTTTTTGTACAGTGAGAATAAATTTCAAATTTAAATATTTCATTTTTTAATATCAAAAGACGCATTTTTACTTTTCATTAGAAGCAACTACCTGAAAATGTTATCAACGTGGCTTTCATAGAACGTCAATGAATCTGAATCTACATTCTTATTGTTGAAAAAGTGTAAAATAAAAAGTTTCCATACTGTAATTGTAGGGCAATTAAAATTCCATGGGTATTTTTCTGGTTAGAATAATTGCTAAGTTTTCCAAAGTAGAAAAATTAGACTAAACGCTCCTGAAATTTCCCTCTTCAGCATCTGCATTTCTTGGGAAACTCATTGTAATTGTATAAAACCGGCTCCTCCAAACTTCACATTCGTCAGTGTTGAGTTATTTAAAACATAATTTACCCTTGAAATTTAAAGAATTAGAACAAAAGTTTATCGTCTGCCTCTCCTTTGCAATTGTCATGCAGGGGGAACTTGGCTTTTCACTGGGACTGTAGGAACGTATGTTACTGAGGCACTTGGAAATTGCACCCAATATCACCAAGAGCGGCAGATGGATCTGTCAGCTGTTTTGCTGAAAATGGTGAATATCTTCCCTGGAACATTCATAAGTTGCCTGAGGCAAAATTTCACAGTGGAAACAGTGAGATTTCTCTTTACATAACATTCCTAGTACTCACGAAAGTCTAGGTCCCCCCCACCCGTCGGATTAAAATACCCATAAAGCAGAAGATGATGAATAGGCACAGCTGGGCTGTGAGGAGGGCATTTTCAGAAGTCCTTGGCCATAGCCTGACCAGAGCCCATCACAGCCGCAGCAAACAGCAAATGAACAGCGTCTTTAGGACTTACTGTCGCTGCTTATTTTCACATTTAGGTGAAGATTGAAATAGGCTTTGGTGATGACTTTGTGCCTCTCTCCTTCCTTGAGGTCTTTCCCTGTGTGGTCACCTGGAGGGCTGTATGGGAGAGTTCAAGTCGGGAATTGGAGGTGACCCGAGTAATCTATCATAACATACTTGCTGCCTTTGACTGATGATACCCACATCTAAGAGGAGAGGTAATCACAGCTCTGGAGACAAGGGAAATCCCCTCTGCATGTGAACATGCGTAGGTCCCCAAGCAGAGCAAATTTTGGGCCTGGGGAAAGGAGCTACCCTTCGCGTCGCAGAAAGGATAATTTCAACAATACAGCTTGGCACTTTTCCCATCCGTAAATACTTTGGAGGGTTTAAATTGGCTTTGTGCAAATATTTGTGAGCCTGATCCAGGGCCCGATCCAGGGCTCTTTCTGTTGTGCTTTGTTTCACAACGTATGAGTAAGAGCTGATCATGTTGGTGTTCACCAGAACAAAAACACAGTTCCACTGAATTTGTTTCTACATTTCACTGTTTGCTTACAGATACAGTGCAAACCTGGCTCTATAATATTCTATTGGAAATAAAGATTGCAGGCCTAGATCAACCTCAGTTTAACAAAGGGTTATCTATGCTTTAATTTGCTATTAAGGCAGGGTGTAAAATTAAAACCCGATAGCTTTCTCTGAATGACTGTGTTCTAGGACAAGAATATCTTTTGTTCAAAAAGATGACAGATGGACAGATGTCAATTAAGATTTGCCCAGGTAGAGTCTACTGCAACAGGAGAATCTTAAGCACTGTCTTAATTAACATGCCTTTTCAAAGCTTATTCTTGTTACCACTATTTTTAACACATTACAGTGTCTGCAACAACAAAAAAAAAGTTTAAATCTTTCTTAACTTTAATTAAATTAAATACGCACTGCAGAAAGGAAATCGGAGGTGTTTCTGAGTGAGGCTTGTATGGGCCTCATAAGTGTTTGAAGTTGGCTGGCAAATTTATGTGTGAAAGCAACGCAGGACTCCTGATATTTGTTGTGGGTCTTACACATTTTCTGATGGCCTAAGAAATTATTGTTTATGAGTTTGCATATTGCAACTGTAGGCAAAAAGGACAAAGTACCATGTACTTACACCAAGGGGGATTTCCACGCAGTTTTCAAGATTCGGTTCCACCTTTTGTCCAGCCTTACCCCAGGAAGCCTGAAATGGCTTCAGGCTTTGTAAGAAGCAGCAAATATACAGTGGGGTTTAGTCTTTTATATCACCTGATGGAAAAGTTATTTTAATGAAAATCTGAGACCCAAAATGGAGGTTTTAAGATACTTGACATCAGCTCTGTGCAGATACAGACTTTGGGTGAAGTTTTGAACTCGACTTTGTACTGTAGAAGGTTTGTGTGATTAGTATTAATGGGACAAGACTCACAAGGGGAAAACTTGTGAGCAAGTGCTTGCACGTATAGGGATTGTTGTCTGGTTGCTGGTAAATCAACCCTGTCTTTTGAATAGAAAGAATGAAAGCTCTTGACTCAGGCTGCCACGAATTGTTGTTTGAAATCTGATTGGAAAGTTTGTAATGTGACTCAGTCTGTGCAACCAAAACAAAGTCATTTCTGGGGAAATTCTTCCTAATAGGCATGACTACTTGCACTGTGTATCGTCTGCTGTGGGATGGGGCTTTCTTAGGTCATTAACTGGGGTCTGGTGGATGAGAACGCCTACCAGGAAGGCCTGTAAACAACAGCTTCCACTGAGTAACATGTTGCAGGTTTGGGCATTCATGGAAGCATGAAATGCTTTAAGGCTTTCCTCTAGTCTCTTGTTTTCTCAAGGGAACCATATGGCAAGCTCTGCAAACAAAATGGATAATATTTTATGTTCAAAGCAGACATCTGATTGCATCTCCCAACTACTGGGCTGCAGCGTATTTACTAATTCTGTCTTCTGTGACCTTGTGTAACACTCATTTACACGTGTATGAAGAACAGTGGTGCAACCACCACCTCCCTCTGGTCTAGCATGTAGGGACTACAGATGCTCATGCCAAACTTCCTTGTAGCTTGGACGCAGTAAAGCAGAAGGAGAAACCCTAAATGAACCATTTGGAGTCTGGTTTCAGCTCCTCTATATTAACCCAACTGCAACTCAAGGAGAATTTTTGTTCTTTCAGGAGCCTGACCTTGTCTGTTCATCAAATGCAGGCAGAAACAAACAGGGTGAAGAAAGACACAAAATAAGACCAAAGGTTCTTGTTTTTCTATTTATTGTTAGGCTTTCTTTTTTTTCAGGGAGGGGGGAAGATGGGGGACACATAGAAGGATGGGGATGACCCACCCCATGAACAAATAAATCTAAATATATTTATCCTATTTCAGATAACAAATGCAGACCATAATAGCATAAAATCATAAATGGAATGACTGCTTCTGCCACTGGATGTTTAGGTCATCATCTGTGGTCCCTCCATACACCAGGCTTCCAGGCTATGAGCTAGTTTTGGACTGAGATGGTCATTGCTGATACAGCTATAAGTTTGATCCAATGTGATACTTCTCTGGAGCTTTGCTCTATAGATCTGGATACTCCCAATTTTCATAGGTAGCTGAAAGCTACCAGGGGAACAGAGCTTTTTGCAGCTTCGACCTTCTGGTTGTTTCAAAGCGGTTGCATTTCAGGCACCTTTTAAGCCGTTTGTTCTCTAGTGAGAAGGATGCTGGCATGGTAAAAATCTGTGAATAGTCCTACCAATGTCAAAACCAGCAACAGTAATGTCCTGAGACTGTGGCAGATCAGGCTTCTTGCTTAGTTTTCCTGTCTTCCCATAGCTTATTCAAAAGCAGATACTGAGAGTTTGTTATTCCCAATTGAAAATGTCAGCAGGTTTAGCATATTTAGGTTGGAGAGCTGCATCACAAGCTGGAATTGTGGTACCACTGTATACGCAGGGTTTGCTCTCTGCAGATATTATCATGTAGCCTATTTCTTGCCAGCAGTCTTGCTCACTGGGCTGCTCACAAGAAGAGTGAACAAACTCATGCAGACGGATGGCAATGAAAAAGTAAAGCTATGGTTTTGGGATTGATACCCATTTTGGCAGAACCACCGTACTAATCACGCCATGAAAATTAGATGAACAGTTGTAACATTGAGCTTTGAGTGCAAGGGGATCCATACTCCAAATGGGGTCCAAGGGAAGAGGTTTATGGTTTTGCTCATCCAGCAGAGTAGCCAGACCGTATGTAAAATCTGAGAAAGAAAGAAATTCAGTAGCAGCTGGGAGTAAGAAAAAAGTATTTCATGAGTTGGACAAGGGGAAAAAAGTTTGATACAAATTAAGCTCGAGTTAAAAAAAACAATGCATGGAAGTCAAATGTGTCCAAATCAGTTAAAGGAGACAACAAGGCAGTTAGTAGACAGAATTAAACGGAGATAAATGCAAAAGCCATGGAAGATATGGCTTTTTGGTTTCACTATTGAGAGGTTACAACTTCAAAAGAAACCAACTAAAACAAAATAAATTGTTTCTCCCTCATACTGAAGTGATTTGGCCATTGATGCCTATGTTCTTTTTCTGCTCTGGAGGGTTTGAGTCCTAAAGCTCACTCCAGACAGCCACTCAGGCTCCTTCACCTCAATGATTAGTGAGAGGCCTGCGGTGCACTGAAATATTATAAGGAACCATAAGAGGAACTCATCATGAGCCAAACAGGTTACTGCCTTGGCAGGATTCCTCTCACTGGTTTGTAGAGATAAAAGGAGGCTGGGTAAAGGTTAGTGTTTCAAAGCAAGTGTCTTGGGTCTTAAAATATTTGGTGAAATTATTCAAGAATAGTTCATTCATGTGAAAGTAGTTTCTGTGTTTTGCTGTCAAGGTCAATGAAAACTCAGGTTTAGTGCTGGCCAAGCAAGCAAAAACTGCCTGTGGGCTCCCTTAGCTTACATACCTGGCAGCTCTGAGCTTAACATAGTGAAGTCTGTGGGGAGCAGGATAAGGAGATCACAGGCTTTCTTGGGTCAGCTCTACTGTTGTTTTAAGTTGGGCTAAAACCCCCAGTGTCATCAGGAGAGTCACAGCACATGGTACTGGTGCGACTCTCTGAGACTGCATTCTGTTCAGGTTCATTCCTCCCTAGATGCCCACCCCATACCAGGGGCTGGTGTTCCACCTGGCCCAGACCTCCAAACCACCACAGCAGAAACCAAACGATGCTCTGCTGGTCCACTAGTCAGCTGGTGTATGATTTGCTATGTATTTGGCTCCTCTTTCAACACAAAATTAATGTTTAAAGATCCAAGTTTTCAAAACAGCTGGGATGTTAGGTGCTGAGATGCGGGGGACCTGCCAGCTCTCAGCTGTGCTGCCATCACACCAAGCCAGGGATTTTGACAGGATTCTGCTGCTGTGTCTGAACACAACTGGTGCGCGTTGTGTGACATGGCAGCTGATTCTGCCTGGTTAGCCAGGGCCACTAACACAAAGCTGTTTTCTGGGGCTGAATGGGTTTGGAAACCAGCTTAGGAGTCTGGCTGTAGCTAATGACCTTTCAACCTGAGTAGACTGACTGCCGACAGCTACTGACCACATCCTCAGAAGCCCGTAGCTCAAAGCAAGGAAACCTCTGCTAAGCATCTGTGTAAGGAGTAAATGCAAACATTTGTGCAGGCTTAGCAGGTCCTGTTGCTGATTCTCGGGTTCTTTAAAACCCATATGCCAAGCTGTTGGGTGTAAGTGCTCAGGCTTCAGTAGTTTATTGAAGAGAAGACACTGAGGGGAGGTTGTTAGCAAAATTACATTCCACAAATAAAGGAAGAAAGGTACAGGAGCTGGGCATTCGATGGAGTTGCTCACTATGACTTGTGCAAGTGCAGGCAAGCTGAGATTGTATTATCATTTCATACAGTGTGGTAAACGTTTCAGAACTAAATTTTAGAGATTAATATCTGCGAGCTGAAAATATCTGCTGATATGCCCTTACTGAAGGAATACATCTGCGTCCAAGTGCCAAACAATTCTGTGATGTATTTATCTCCAACTTTGAAGGTGAACGAAAAGGTGAATAATCTATTTGGCTTGACAGTAATTTGGAAACTTTAACACATTTCATTCAATGGAATAAGAAGGTAGATTTTATTTTATTTTTTTTTTTTTGGTTTGCAGTGACCTTGGGCAATTTGGCAATTCAGTATGTGTCCACATATTGTTATGGCACTTCTTAGTTTTCTGAGGAAATCAAGTATGCACATCTACCCTCCAGTAAAAGAAGAGGAAAGGATACCTACTTATAACTGGTGTTCATAATTTTCAGACAGAAGTATTTAGTAAAATCTGTTTCACATGCAATTCTTGCCGAAGTCCCATGCATGGTGTTTTCTGAGGCCTCTGTGAATCTTGGTGATGCACAAAGTTGGTGCTGGAGCAGCACAAGTGAGCTTGCATTCAATGCCAGAAAATAGGTGCAGAAGTGTAATTCCAAGTGCTGTTCGCCTCTCTGTGAAGCAGAGGCACTTCTCCTTTGGTGAATGGGAGGAGAAAAGATGGGCTACTTCTTCAGTGTCAGTTTGAGTCTTGCCTTTGTCTCCTACTATTTTGATGTCTGGATTTTGTAGCAAGCTGCGTGATTTTACTGGGCTTGTAAAATGTACGTACTCCAACTTAAAAATCTGCATGTTCCAATCTCTGCCCTGAGGATATCTCAAAAGGGGGGATTGAGAAACTGAGGGGAAAAAAGGTTTCATGAATTTTGCAAACTTTTTCCTTTAAGTGCTTTTTTTTTAATATATACTTGAGTGATGCTTAGGAATTACTTACACCATCCGCTATAATTCAATGCATTACACAATAAAGAGTATCTGTTGTTTTTTGTGTATCAAAATACCAACGCTTTCCTTATCTATTTTCCCCAGCTTGCCATTCCACGCAGTAGAGGTTCTGTCATGTGATATTACTCCACGCAGAGGGAAGTCAGAACAGCCTGGCAGGCCGCTTTACACCTCTGGTAAGTAGTCAGAGGCTTTGCTTTGGTCATAAATGTATTTTCACAACGTGCATCTCCCCTCTCTCTTGCATGTTGAACGTGGCATTTCAATAACTGAAAATTCAGTGGTTGTCAGATGAATCAAGGATTTGAATTAATAGCTTGTGCATTTGTTTGGAATAGTGTTTTTTCTGCTGTAGTGTTGATTTGTAGGCACTCCAAACTGCACTCACTGTGCGTGTGCAATTTCTGTTAACATCAGTGACTATCATTTGCATGCCGAGTAAAGGGTAGACTGTGTCAGTTGTTTTCTAGGTTTTACTTCTTCAAGCAAGCTCAGTGCACACACAGGGAGACTTTTGCAAAACTAGGAACTGTTGCTTTTTGAATGTGTTTCAGGCTGTTGTGTATGTATTGTCAAGACATCAAACCATCACGTCACAGACCGTGCCTGCATACATCACTTACTTAATTTCTACCCCTCCAATTCTGCACCTGTTACACAATTCTGAAATATTTTGTGAGAGGAAAGGAAACCAAGGAATACGTCAGGGTAGACTCATATTATAGAGTAGAATCATCTTGCCTCATTTGAAGAGTTTTATTCTAATTTTTTCTTTAGCTTTGCCTTCAACAGACAGTTCATTTAATCTTCAAATAGTTACAAAAATAGGTTTATATATATATATGGAAAGTAGACACCTCATTTTTAAGTAGTTTGAGTTATATCAGAAGATTCCCTTTCTTATGTTCCTGCAATACTCTTGAGCACTTAACTTTTTCATTTCACCCTCTCACCATATATTTTTCCAGTGCCTTTAATGTCAGACACAGGTTTGGGCCCCCTTCCAGGAGCTGTACTTCGCAGTAATGGGTGTGATTTTTCTCATGTGGGAATTCTGAATAAAATTACCAATAACATACTTACATTCAATTAAATCTATTTCAACATACACATCATTTAGCCATTCAGTAGGGAAATCCTCTCTGCCACGTTCGAGGAATGGTGATCGATATGTGCTCGCTAGCAACATGTCTGCAAATTTCAAAACACTATAAAGAGTTGGGTGACATAGATGACTTTGTCTTAGTAAATTGTAGTCTGACAGCTTCACTTAGCCATAATCAATTCCCATCCGTGTTGTTCAAAGGCTAACTGTCACGCGATTTAGTTGCTTCTGACTCAGTGTCAGAAATCATGAAGTGCTGGTTCTTGAGACAGAAGCAAACCGGACACAATCAGAAAATGAGGAAGACACATTGTCTCAGGTTACCTTGAGGGAAAAAAAAAAGTCACGGTTCAGTCTGTGGCTGAAATACATGGGTACTCTCACCTCTTAAAACATCATATGCTGACACAGGTAGGATAACACTGTGAAAACAAACAACTCAAACATCTTATTCACAAAAGGGAAGTTTCAGATTTGTGTGTGCAAGTTGGGAAGGCAGGGAAAGTGACCCGTGATTCTGCCAGATTGTTCTGTGTAGTTAAAACTGGAGCTTTGGCTGCAGAAAGACCAATTAAGGAGCAGCATGAGTAGATGGGGAGTCCTGTCATCTGACCTACAGAGCTTCACCTGTGTACCTGCTTCTGCAAAAGGCAGGCAGGTGGGGAAGATGGAGAAAGTCATTCACCTGTGTGCACTCACTGGCCAAGAGGCTGAAGGCAGCACGAGGCAGTAGGCAACTAAGAGAGATGATAGCAGAGTCTGTGTGGGAGTCCTCAACCCGACTGGCCCATTAATGCTGAATGTAGGCACCCATTTTGGCTAGTGCTGAGAGGTAAAGAAAGCTGAAGATTTCTTGTGCTTTTCCTTTAGATGTGGAGGTCGGGCTGCACTTGCATGCTGGATATATTTGAGGTGAAACATGGGTATAGGCCAAGGTATAAAATACCATATAGACAAAGCCCTGTCTCTGGTGTGTAAATAACTTGATTAATGCCTACTTCTTTTCCTAATAAACCTGTCTCCCGCCTCCCAGTGAGCAGGTGAGACGTGGAAGTCACCTTTATGGTTGGAATAAAATGACTAAGATGACAAATGTGGGTCAGGATCTGTCAGAGCTCACAAAAGGCCCAGAACCAATCAACCTGATTTCCTCAGCTGTGAATACTCAAGTCAGACAAATGTATAATGCATCTAGTGCTCTCTAATGTGTATGTGCAGCCTCCATGCCGGGACTACACTCCAGGCTTCTGAAGTTTAGCCAGTAGCCACTGTATTTCTGGTTGTTTAGCACTTGCTAAAGAGGAGCTCAGCGCTACCACAATGAATTATAATTTTTGCCCTGGGAAAGAAACGGAGAAAACAAAAACCCTAACCAGACCAGTAGAAAGCCTTTTAGAATAAGTATTATTTCATAAAGGAAAGATCTAAAAGGATCTGATGTGATTTTTTTTTTCTTCATAAACTGAAGTGTGAGAAACAGTACAGTTTTATAAAGGTTTGTTAAGTAGGTGGTGTGCGTAAGAATGGCTTGAAAGGAATTAATGGAATATGAAGCATATGGAGAAATCAAAAACAGCACAAAGGCTTAAGCACCCTGTGTGATGCACACTGCCACTGTAGAATGAAGCAGACTCTGCAGATGTCTTTGGTGTTTTATATATGTCTAGCTATAAAATCTTTAAGAATATTTATAATTTCTCCTTCTTCCCTCTCTTCACTCACTTCTTTTTCTCTGCAACTGGTTATTACTTTTTTGGGAGGGGAAGTGTTGTGAATTACAGTTTGCTTCACTTGCCATTTCAGGAGGCTACATCAACATCCCACCTGGCCACGTTGTTTACAAGCAGTTTTGCAACCTTTCCATTCTGCCTCTTTATTTTTATTACACGTAGTATAATGATGCCATATGGCATTTTAAGTCTAAATCGGTTCTCCTTGTGGTATCTCCTCAGGCCTGTTAGGCTTTGGATGCTTGCGTTACCTGTTCAGACACCCACGTGCGGTGTGGTTATTTTCATTTGTGACTGAATGCGAGCTGTACAGCGGATGTCACAGGAACATGTTTAGAACTTCCATTGATCTCTGAGCTGCAAATAATCATTATAGCTGCAAAACAAATAGTGGATCAAAAATGTGGGAATGTAGCCCAGAAAATGCTACTCTTCCTTCCGAAATGAACAACGTGCGGGTTTGAGGTATAATATATAAATGGCTGAAAGGTTTTTAACAAAAAAAAATAGGACAGGATATTATTAGGCAAGGACTGTTTCAGAAAAATTAGCTCAATTTCTTTGGTTCATTAAAAAAAAAGAAAGAGCAAAAAGTACAGGCAGCCATGGGAATTCTGTTGGCCTGTGTGATTCCTCAGCACTAACATAATACTCAATAAAGCCACTGCTGTAGTTTTGGCAAAGCACAGGTTTTTGCTTCTTAGTACTACTGCTATGCAACAGTCACACAATTCACTTGTTCCACCCCAGAGATGGTTGCATCCTGTGTAGATCATCTGAGGATTTTGTAGATGTGTTCTGTGGGGCAAGCCATAAAACTTGTTCTTATTAATTTATTTTCCTATATTAGCTATTTCTTTGGAGAAACCTGACTTTAGAAGAAGAGTTATTTGAAAGTTTAAATTGAAATTATGCTAGAGTGCGTCACTGAGACTACAACATCCTAAATCCTGGATCCTTGTGCTTCTTAAATTCCTGGTCTTACTGAAGAGAAAGGAAAATTTCCAAGACCTGGTCCAATGTGAGAATCATTTTTATGGGAAGAGAGGTGATCCAGTGCTTCTGTACAAATTCTGGTTGCTTTTCTCCTTGCACAGCATCCTTGGGCGTAATCCTGAGCAAATCACAGAGGGCATGTCCATGCNTGCATCCTGTGTAGATCATCTGAGGATTTTGTAGATGTGTTCTGTGGGGCAAGCCATAAAACTTGTTCTTATTAATTTATTTTCCTATATTAGCTATTTCTTTGGAGAAACCTGACTTTAGAAGAAGAGTTATTTGAAAGTTTAAATTGAAATTATGCTAGAGTGCGTCACTGAGACTACAACATCCTAAATCCTGGATCCTTGTGCTTCTTAAATTCCTGGTCTTACTGAAGAGAAAGGAAAATTTCCAAGACCTGGTCCAATGTGAGAATCATTTTTATGGGAAGAGAGGTGATCCAGTGCTTCTGTACAAATTCTGGTTGCTTTTCTCCTTGCACAGCATCCTTGGGCGTAATCCTGAGCAAATCACAGAGGGCATGTCCATGCCCACAGTGGGGATGGAGCTGGCTCCAGCTCTGCTCCTTGGCAGAGGAAGACCTCTTCCTACAATCCCTGCTGAGAGTCTCAGTTCAAAACCAGCCCAGCCTGAGCACAGCCTCATGTCTGTGAGTGTGATCTGTCACAGCTACGTGTTGCTGCACCTCACAAAGGATGAGGTTAGGCCAGTGCTAGTGTGGAAGGCCCACAGTTCTGCTGGTGCAGGCAAGCTGCTCCTTCCTTAATGTCTCTCTGCTTTGGTTCTCCCTCTGTAGAAAGATCGATTTCTATTCTTCCAGGAGGTCTTCCAAAGATAAATGCATTGATGAGTATGATGAAGGTAGCCACTGCAGTACTGGAGAATTATTTATGCATGTAAGGGCTTTAGATGTAGATGGTTGCTCATTTACACTTCTCCTTATAGAGCCAGGAATGCTTTTAGATCCTTTCTAGCAAAAGTTCTGGTGCTCATTGGTAGTTTATGTGTTTTAAATAATTGTTCACAATAATTCCTGTCCAGAAGAAATATGTAGGACATAAGCAGCGTTATCTAGCAGAAGTGATCGGTGTCTCACATTGTCTTTGGCCTTGCCAGCTCTGTACTGTTGGCCGAGCACTTTCTGCGGTAGTGATGTGCCTGCTAATGATGACAGTGGTGTATCGGTAGCAGTGCACAGTCTTTGAAGAGTAGAGAAAAAAAATTGTTTCTGGAGTTCATGCCGTCATATCACAATTGTTTTGGGATAATTTTTGAGTACACACAAGAGCAGGTTTGTTTTTTTTTTCCCCTGCAAATGAACTGTAGTTGATGTTGCGCTATTTTGGTTTTGTTTTCTGCTTAACATTCCTCCGTAAGTGCAGCTCCTCTGAGGCTTGAAATGAGACAAAACTGAACCAAAGTGACTGTGTTTTCTCTGTGTAAGAGGATGGACACTGAGTGATAATGACATATTTTGCGTGTGAGCAGCAGGTGCGAGACCAAGTGTCTACTGCGGATTAAAGTAAATATGGTTTTTTCTATATTTAACTGATATGTGACAGAGAAACAATGTTTAAATGTCACTTTCCATGGGTTTTTTGTTTGTCTATAATTATACATTCTAATGTGCCAAGTAGCTACTCACTGAAGTTCAAATTTACATAGTAAAGTTGTGCATAACAAGACAAACAAGATACAGTCTAGTATTCATCTTCATCCATCTGGGCTGCCTCCACCCAGCAGTTAGACTACCAACAAATGAATGTTTTCTGCTTTCTTGAGTTCACATAAATAGCTGTAAATTCCTATAATTAACTATGATAAGTCACTCCCCACTATTAAAACAAAGACGTGTTTGTTTATCGGTCGTACTTGCATCCACCACTCTTAACATTACAGTGTCGACTGATGTTTTTTCACTGTGTTAAACAAAGCAGAAATATTCCTGTTGGGTAATGCCAGAGTCCCAAGAGCAGCCTCAAAAGCAAGAGAACCAGGCTGTTGCCTGCTGAATGCTCCACTTCTCTGCTGATGGCTGTTTCTCTCCCTTGCCCCTTAGCACACCCAGCTCCAAAAGACAGTGGCATTTGGGTGCACGGTTAAGGCACTGGGGAGCAAGACATGGCTTGGAAACAGAGGAGAAAATGCAATTGAGATATCAAGATGAGTTAATTCTTCTGGGCCCTAAAAATAAAGCAGTTCATATGAACATCTGATTTTCCATGTGTCAGTCCTACATTTAGTCATTGGTTATTTTTGGCAAAGCTGATCCAAACTTTACTGCTTAAATTATTTTTTCTGACGTTCAACTAGATTGGTAGCAATATAAAAAAAATACATTTGACACTTTTCTGCTGAAATCTGATTTGATTTTGGGGTGGGGTTTGGGGGAGTGTGAGTTTTTTCATTGGAAGGTGGTTGGTTGGTTTGGGCTTGGGTTTTGTTGAGGGGCTGTTGAGGCTAGGAGCACCAAATTTTGCCACAGAGCCTCACTTTTCCTCTCAGTGGAAACTCTGCTTCACTTATTTCTTATATCCATTGTGTTCTGTGTTCTGGGGGCTGTGCTCAGGTAGCGTCTGCTAGGGCAGCACATGTTTTTCACAGCTTTTAATGTCTCGGGAGTAACATATTGTGAGAGGTGCTGACCACAGAACTAAATTAGACATCCAAATGACAACTGCCATGAAATACTGAAAAGGCAGGGGTAAGAGGATAGGAAACATAACAGCAACAGGGGGTTTTTTTCCTAAATTTTCCATGGAGAAATATTTCATAAGATACATTGAATTGGAGAACTGAATAAGGTCTTCTGTGATCTACAGATTACTCAGGAGTAGATGTGCAATAGTGGAGGGATGCTGGTAGCCAGAATTGGAGGTCATTCTCTAGGGTGGCATCTCTATACCATCTTTTTCCCAGTATGTGAGCCTTTTAGGTGTGTTATGAGTGTAGTCGGGGATTTTCTTTCTAGAGAAAATAGCTGTAACACAGAATTTTGTATCTGCTAGCAGGAAGAGATTAATAGTTGACCATCTGAAATAACTAGGATGCTCAGAAAGTACATTATGAAATTTGGGGCCACGGATGGTTTAGTGTCTGTTGATCATCGAAAACAGTATGAAACAATTATCTTTTAAGCTGGTTTCTTTCAAAAGTAAAAATAATCTTTCGTTTCAGGTCTTAAAAGCGTACTATATGTAGCTGCTTCCTTCTGTATGGATTTTGTTATACATAATTACCATGCATGAACAGCAGAGCACATGGATTATGCAGCAAATTCAGTCTTAGCCATGCAAACTCCCAGTGACACTGTGGGCTCTAACTGCTGTGAAGATGTGATTACAGACTTTCATGTTAATATAGGATGCCTTAAAGACTGCTGAAGCTTGTTCCCAGGTCAGTAGAACTAGAACAGACTAGCTAAAACTCCACTAAAACAAAGAGAGAGTGTAGAAGATTTTCTGAAAAAAATAGAGAAAATGCAAACCATGAAGTTTATTGTAGTGCTGAAAGAGTTAATTCTTAAATCTCCACTCCAGACCAAGGTGCAAGGCACTCCTGGAGTCCCAGACTGTACTTATCACTCAGCCTCTTATGTTAAGTTTTTTTGTGTCATAATTACATTAATATTTACGGGCTTGAAAATCATTATACTAGGTGCTGTGTACAATGTGTGGAAAGAGACATAATATGTTATAAAGACAAAGGTGGACCATGAAACTATCTTTCCTCATTTACACTGAGAAACTGAGGCACAGGGAGATGCAGTGACTTGCCCCAGGCTACCCTGAAAGGTTCCGTCTACCAGGGGCTGCAGCTCACACCTCTGGAAGGGCAGCTGGTGTGTAACTGCCTGTTGCTGAGCTTTTACATCCTGTGATGGGCAGAGTCAGCATGTGCAGCTCAGCCTGGAGCTGAATAGTTTGTTTTTAAATAGAGCTTATTTTCCTGAAATAAATGCAGTCTCTTCTCCCGCTCCTCTCTAAAAAACCGTATTGATGGATCAATGGAATTTTTCAGCTGTAAAATCTGCCTTTGGATAAAAACAGTCAAAGGGTTTGTTTAGAATTTTTGCCTTTTATTTTAAGTTCTAGTTTCATATTCTTTCCAGGAGGGAGCATAGAAGCATGACAGTTTGGAAACATGAGCTTTTTTCTCTTCCCTAGTCTAGACTTGCCTTGGGACCAACCTATTTTACATGAGCTCAGTACAACTGTAGAAGGAAGAACTAAGAAAAAGGCCAAAAAACAATAAAGCGTAGCAAAAACCCTCTTAAAATGTTATGGCTCAAAATACTGCAGAGCCTCTGTAGTCCTGGTCTATTTAATGAAGCTGTTGTTTCCAATTCACCTTATATTTTTATTAATCTTTGTGATTTTCCCTCATGATCGTGTTATAAAGACATCACAGCACATGGCACAAGGACAATGCACGTAAAAAGATAAGAATACATTTAACTACCAACCATTGATTAGCACTCTTGATGAGCTTAAATACTACCTGGGAAAAGCTTTCTATCAAATTCAATTGGCTGCAAATGCATTAAGCTTAATGAAAGCCAAGACTTGAGCATATATGAATATTTTTTTCTTAGAGGGGGTGCCCTTGCCTTGGGAATATGAGTTTCCATTGCTATCCAATCTCCTGCCCCAGTGGACAGGGATGGCAAATGTCAATGTGTGTGACCCCCACAGAACTCTGCTCCAATTCCCACTCTACTTAGTTTGCTATAAATCAGGAGAAATACCAATGGCATCAGTGAAATTGCACTAGTCTTGGTAGTTCTTGTGATCTGCAGATGTAGAGGAGATGAAGGATATCTGTTGGTAAGAGCTGGGAAAATGTCAATCTGGAGGATTCAACATCAGGCTTTAGGGAAGGAGACCAGCCTGGTTTTCTCCAGATTGTGGAAGAATTCAGTAGCAGAATCAGGAACTGAGGCCGAGTCATAGTAAAAGGCTGCACCAGACCGTCTCAGAAGCTTAGATGGCATGTGTGTAGGGTGTCAGATGCTCCGTAATAATCACATAGAGCACTGTGTGATGAGCAGCCAGATTTTGTCCTTCTCATGACTATCCTGCTGTGACATGAGCTATGGAGCATCCCACCGACTGGGAATACATGTGAAAAGTTTCTTCAGAGATAGGACATGCTTGAAACCCATAAGTTAGCCTGCCAGGAAGAGGTACAAAGTTCATTTGGCCAAGCCCCTGCCTGTAGTAGACATGGGACCATCATTTCTCGATGGTGTTTTGTTCTTTTGTGAAATGTCTCGGTCATGAGGTCATTCTTTCAAACAGAAAGATATTTTATCTTCCCTAAGACGCAGTTCATCTACAAATGTGACAAATATCCTCCTAAAGAAAACCCATTTCCCTCTATGTCTAAGAGGCACAATTTCACAAGGACTCCATAGGCTGCAGCATATGAATCCACTGTTACCTCTTCATGGACAGTAAAGTAGTCTTCAGCTTCCAAACTTGTTCTTTTCTGCTCTCCAGACTAATTTAATTTACAGTAGTTTGCGTGCTGGTTGCCACACGTATTTTGTTTGGCACGATTTTTTCCAAAACCTTTCCATAAAACTAAAAATATAACACACTGAACAAACTTCTCCATTACCCAAAAAGTAAAACTTATTACTGAGGCTCAGGGAAGTACGTTGCGAGGTACTCATTTTAACTTCAGCTTCTGTCATGAAATTCTGAAAAACAAAAAAAAATCTGGAACATGCAATTAAAATAATTGTAGGTGTGCAAATGCCTGCCTCCAAGCAAGGAATTTAATAATACATTAAAACCTTTATTTTTGATTCTAGCAAAATATACAATTATATCCACACAAGCTGCCATTGCATCACTTCTTGGGTTCATGGAGGAAACTTCCCTTACTGTTATTTCTACTACATGGCATATTATTACAATTCTTACTTAATTTAACAGAGCAATGTGCTCTCCAGTACACTGAACTGAAAATGACACACGCTTTCTTAGTAAGATTGTGTTTACTATTGATTTATCTTGCCCTAGAGATTTCTGGTTAACATTCCAGTGATAATTGACTCTGCTTTAACTCTTTCAGAAGTGCCTTGTCATTCCCAGCAGTGCCTTGATGCTAGAAGACACTGAAACGTTACATCAAACAGAAAATTTGCAGGAGACTGATTATACAATATTAGTCATTTCTAAGATTTATAGGAAAAACAGAAGTCACAGGATAAGATATGATTAATTAGCTCATTAAAGTAATGGAGGATTTTCAGGTTTAGATTAGGAAGTGTCATCTAAGCTTTCTGTGTGCCACCTTTGTTATATAGCAAGCTTACAATCAGCGGTACTTTAGCAGGCATCTTTTGTAGAATTGGAGAATCCTTTAGGTTGGAAAAGACCTTTAAGATCATTGAGTCCAACCATAGTCAAACTAATAGGTACTGCTGCTGCAAGTAGAAGACGTAAAATTTCATCATACCCCAGCAGATGCAGTGCAAATTAATAACCTTGTACTATTCTTGTCCATAGAAGATTCTTCTGCAACGTCTTCCAGATCCCTGTTGTGCCCTAAGGTTTTTTAGGTTGTGTCAGTCAGTGTAATGAAAGATAATGCCTCTGTCTGCAAACTGTGCTCTGCCAGGATGGTTCGAATATCTTAAAATATCATTTGAAATTATCCCATTTCGAAAGTATGACCTGAAAATACATCCCAAAACAATGATAATCTTGTGATGGTAACTCAATATGCCTGGTCTTTATTACTGAGCTAGCACTGGTGTTGGGCATTTACTGCAGAGATGGGAACACGTGCATCCCTGCTGTTAGTTTAAATACATTAGGAAGATGAACTAGAAAATACATTTGCTTGTAGCATTTAAAAAACCTTTCTCATTGAACTTGGTTTGGGGGACGTTCTTCCTCTAATCATCCTCTTTTCAAGAACTGTATGCAGCATAGCCATTCCTGAACAGTTGAGTGACCTAGAGACACGTCACAAATGAAGTTGTGCCCTCAGGGCCTTCAGCTGTAGGTTTTGGCATCACAGATGGACACGTGTAGGGGGTTCAGAGCAGACCTAAGGGTCTGGTTTTGTAGGCTTAGTCTGGGGAGAAGGAGCACTTACAGGCCCTGATCTGTAAACACGCATGTGAAAACAATTAGTTGTACATAAGTTCCCATGGACTTGGTGGGAAGGAGTGCGCTAGGAGAGCAGCTCAGGTGCTTAAGCCAGATGAGCAGGTACCAGTAGATGGCATCCAAGAGTGCCCATCCCTCCTCATGACCAGCTTCTGTCCACAGACATAAATCCTCTCCCCATCTTTCCTAAAAATACTTCGGTGTCTCCTGCTTTCCATGCGTAACGAGGCACCTTCCACATCCTTCTTTAACTCACCCTGTTGCTAATGGCAATGTTGTGGAAATACTGGCTTCTGAATTAGTTATATTGATTCCTTTAGAAACGGCCCTGGCAAAGGGTGATATTTCTGTCAGCATTGCCTGTTTTGTATCTAGGCAGCTCCGGGCATGAGTGTGATTTTGTTTCTGCTGTTTCCTTCTCACACACAGGTGGAACTGCATCTGGATGAGTTTGAAATGGCTGCACTACGAACAAAGACGACTTTATTTATAGCAGCTTTCTAGTACTTAAAGAGAGCCTACGGGAAAGCTGGGGAACAGCTCATTGTCAGGGATTGTGGGGATGGGATGAGGAGGAACAGCTTTAAACTGAAAGAGAGGAGATTTAGATTAGATTTTAGGAAGAAATGTTTTCCTCTGAGGGTGGTGAGGCCCTGGCCCAGGCTGCCCAGAGGAGTTATGGAAGCCCCGTCCCTGGAGGTGTTCAAGGCCAGGTTGGATGGGGCTTTGAGAAACTGATCCAGTAGAAGGTGACCCTGCCCATGGCAGGGAGTTGGAACCGGGTGATCTTTGAGGTCCCTTCCAACCCAAACCATTCTATGATTATGGCTACATCAGTCCCAGGTCCTTTAACACTGTAGAATTCTAGATCTTGACTACCAACAGAAGGATTAGACGCAAGACTTCTTTTCTATGTAGGATATTTATTTGTAGATCTGATTTTTTCCACACGTATAGGATCATCCCTTTCTTTGGAGGCTGTGGAGCATTGGCCCTGCTTGAGTGAAATCTAAAATTTGCACATTTTAGCCAAGATACTTCCTGCTCAGTGCTGTTGAAATAAAAACTGCACTGTGGTGCTTTGCCAGGGAAGTAGAAGAGGCAGATGACACCTGAAAGACACCTGGGATTATCCCATGGCTCTGCCATTGCCCTGAGGAGCTTGATTTCACTCCCAGCAGCGATACCCTGCTTCGTCAGACTTTGCTTACTTAGCTAATCCCAGAAGCGGCAGCGATAAATACTGATAATTACCACTGACAGTTAATATTTACAGTGTGAAAACTTCTTCCTTCTGCCTCCATCTTGAAGTTATCCAGTAATTGCCATGATCCATGTTTTGTGTAATCACAGTATGTGCCACTCATTTGTCCTCCTAACCAGCAGTCATCTTCAGCGTTGACAATGCACCCTGGATTGCATATGTGCCCGGGTCACACAACTGTCAATAAGTTGAGTAGGTGCTTGCGTGTGACAGTAGCACAGTACTGTTACTCAAAACACAAACCCATGATCTCAGAGATGGGATGAAGCAAGGGCAAAGCCTCTGTTCATGTGCAGCAATGTAACACACATTACTGAGCCAAGAAAACTGCCGTAAGGCGTCTCTACCCCATCAGGCTGTTCCTTCCTATTCATTCCTACCTCATTTTCATGGCTCATTGCAGTCAACGTGGCCAGACCACAGCCTGCATTGTCAAAATGATGCTGCTTGGAAATTGCGCACGTTTGTAGAGAGGGGAGCAGAAGCAATTGACACCGGCTCTGCTACTGGACCTGATGTGTCATGCAGATACACCCAAAGTTTCTGCCTCTTGTGTCTCATCCTCACCTTAATGTTCAGCAAAAAGAGTGTCAGGCAGAGAGGAAAGGTTAACGTGAAAAAGCAAAGAGCAGCATTTCCCCAGGAGTGTACCATAGGTGACAGAATGGCTCTGCTGTGACTACTTCAAATATTGGTGCAATGGGCTTCCTAAATGCCGGTTATATAATGTGTTTGGGGGCTATTTAAAGTAAATGTTATTGACAGCCATTACATCTCATAGTAAGTATTTAGGGATTTTTTTTGAAGGTGAAGTATTGACAGGAAAGTCGACTGTAACAGCCACTTCTGGGCCATTACAATTTATCTTCTAAATCAGTCTGGGTTTATGGTTCACTGACATGTTTCACCCTATTACCTACTAAAGGGTGGTTAATGACGATGTGTTGGCTACACATGACACCGGAGCGTGTGTGACACAGCACGTCTATGAAGCAAAGGCAGGGAAGTGCTCCTCTGAGAAAAGCTGCTCACAGCAGGTCTTCACGGGACTGAGTCTTGATAGCTACATAAGAGAATAAAATTGAATTGGACCTCTCGGAGTGATGTCTAAACTTGCAAATGGGTCAGTTTCTGGTAAATCTTGACAAAAGTACAAACCCTGGCATTAATAGATAAACCCTTCCATATAATAGATAAAGGGCTATAGCTACAGTGGTTGTAAGTGGCCTGGCTCTATTGACTGCAGCGAGGAAGCACAGGTTGTTACTTGCTGTTTCTGGGCGACACAAAACTTTCCCCTCAAAGGCACCACTTTTAATTCAGGCCTAGATTAGTCATGTAGGTCATTTTAGGGTTATTCAAGTGTGTAGGTAATACTGGTTGGTTACGTACACCGAAGTCACAAAATACATTCACCTCCTTGTACATCGCCTTGTTGGAAATGTTTTCAGAAGGAAGGGAAAATAAGGACACAGCACTGCCTAAAATAATCCTGGTCTGTAAATAATCTCAGTTTGGTGTCTTGATCCTTGTTGGTCACATTCTGGTCACCAGTACTGTTCTGAGGTTTTTGTTCCGTTTGCATTTTTTGTTATTGAGATTAAAAGTGGTTAATATGCGCCTGAATTCATCTCCTGCTGAAAGGTGTTTGCTGCTTCTTCGTACAGAAAATTATTTAGAGTTGGGATTTCCTTCTCCCCTCCCAATTCAGCTACTCCAGAAGCAAGAGAGATGTGGATTTGCTTACCCATAGTCAAGCCCCACCTTTGCAATGTGAACTCAGCAGATTTTCACACAAACTTAATGGCCCAGGTGTGAACAACACAGTGATGTTTTGCCATGAAAACAAAATTTCATTGCCATCTCCTTTAGCTTCTGACCACCATTTCTAGAGACCAGCAGAGAGGCTCAGTTACGTCTAGGCCTGTGTCTCGTTCTTTCAGTATCGAGCTACCTTTTCACAGCCATCCTTTAAATTGCCAGATACCTCCCATTAACCCTGATCTTACCTTCCATTCCTGTAGCATGAATGAGTTGTCCAATAATAAGAGCTGTTCTCTTTCCATGGAAACCCAGCCTGCTCTTGGGGTGCGGGGCTGCTTTGCGAGACCATTTTCTCCACTTTTTGTTTGCACTAGGTTTTCCGCACCCCCAGCAAGTGCCATTCAGTCCCTCAGTTAACATTTACACTGCAATCAGCATCCTGCACCCTGTTCTATTTTCTGCAGACATGTAAATAGAGGCCTTTTGTAAACTTCGTTTAATGATAGTGCAGTATTATGGGTTGTCTAAAACGGTGTCAAGGGATCCTGTTTCCTTTTAACTTCACCGTTTGGCTAAGGTATAATCTACAGTACGTCAACACAACACATCCCTCTATTGAGTGTAGAGGTGAGATACAAAGCTTTCAAAGCAGGCAGATTCTTTTGCAGTTTCTTGGTTTCCTCAAGCACTTTGTACATGAAAGATTGTTTCCTTATCTCTGGGAAAAGCTTTTGGATGAAATTAACCCTGGTGTAGAGGGTCAGCCTAATGGCTTCTGCACTACTTCAGTCCTACTTAGAGCCCACTCTCAGAGCTTAAATTGGATTTGTATGGTGCACAAGGTGCGTTTCCCTCTATGAACAGGTAAAAATGAAAGATATGTTGTTATTATTAAGTTATATTTTAACTCCTAACTGGATCTATTTTACATTGGGGGAATTCTTGAGATGCACATCACTAACTGCATACAGCTTTCTGAGGCTCTCCAGCAAATGCAGATAAACTGGGCCTGCCTGAAGAGGAACTGGTCACCCCTGCTGCTGGCACCATGCCGTGTGATGCAGAAGCGCTTTCGTAAGAACAGGTGCTGACAGCAAACAGGGAGCAGCAGGAGCAGGGTTTGCCACCAAAGGCCCAGCATCCACGCAGCTGCAGCTGGTGCAGGGGAGTGCAGCATAGCCCCTCACTGGGCTTTCTTGGGGGTGACACGCACCCTGGGGCAGTTGAGAGCTGAAAACTTTGGTTTTCAGCAGATTTCAGGGAAGCAGTTGCAGCTGCTCTCTGAACACTTCAGAAAGAGAAATGTTGGTGGCTGCTCACATTGTGTTTTCCCTTTAAACCTCTGCAATTGAATTACCTGGCTCCATGTCCAGCTAGCTAGAAATAGTCTCTCTTTCTTATTTTCCTCCTCAATTACTCCAGGCAGAGCCCTTTGTTCTGAAACATCAGGTCAAAATATATTAAAGATGTTACTCTAACACAAGTCGGTGAACAACATTGGTTAGATACAGGTTTAAATGGGAGGATCCTGCCTGAGATGAACACTGAAGGGACCTAATAAGGCTTTTCTCCATCTTGATGCTCTCCAGTCAGCTTTGCGGTCATCTGGGGCAGGTTTCCTGTCTGCTGCCAGTGACGTACCTATGTTTCAGCTAAGAATATGGTTCTTCTGTGACCAATTAAGTCAGTCTGGCACTCATCGAGTCCTAAATTCAGGTTGTCATTTTGGACATTTATAAATGGAAGCAAAGCTGTGTTTCTCCATCATGCTTCTAAATAAGCTCAAAAACAATGCTAAGTCCATTTTAAGCATCGGGTCCACCCAGCAATCTTATTTCCCTTTTTGGTAAATGGATCTTTCTGTTATAACGTGTAGCCTCAGAAGTTTCAATGACAGAAAATCACTTTCCTCTCCCACCTTGGGACCTATAAAACTAACCTTGCTTGACCGTCTAGTTCAGGAAGTTCATTTGAATGTAATGTTATGGTAGAGGCTGCATAAGGGACAGTTGCATTGTAAGTGGTGTGAGTTATTTCTCAATGTATCTGTGGTTCAGTTCAAGTGTGAGCTATGGAATTAAGAGCCTTATCTCTGAAAGGATGCATGCTGTTCTGGGCCTTCTCAAATCTTTTCTCTCTCTGTGGTGAATAATTTGTAAGATCAAATTCCAATGCTAATTTTTTGGTGCTGGCAAATCCTTTTCTGAGAATTAAGAATCTGAGGCTGAGTACATTATAAACCCAAGTGAAATTATAGAGATGGGTAATTAGCACAGCTGGGGAGGCACTCAACTTTTCGAAGGATCTGGTCCTTGGAGTATACTTCTGATCATACTACAGTCTTTAGGGTCTTATGTATTCAAGGTAATATACAAAAGCTCAGCTCCTAGGAGCAAGCAGGAATGGTTTGCAGGAGCAGCATCTGGCACTGGTGAAATATGGAATGTGCTTAGTGAATGTCAACTTTCTTTCTGTGATTCAGACACTTGGGTGTCATTTCTGTCTCATCTGCTCAGCTTATGAATGGCACATGAGGGGTCTCTTTCCAGTAAATCACAGCAGCAGTTGCGGTGTGTACAAGCCTGCTCAGATACTGGTGGGAACCAAGCCATGGAGGAGTGGAGATCCACACTGACTGATTTGCTGGGAGTGAGCCCCACCCTCAGCTGGAATCTCTGTTAATGTAATAATCATCCAGAACTGGGAGTGTTAATAGCAAAAAAAGCCCTGGGAGAACAAGCACTACAGGAGGAGGTGAAAGATGTGGGTAGATTAAAAAATAGAGCGCCAAATTCTTGGCTAGGGTAAATAAATAAAGCTCTTTTGAAGCTAGTGGCGAGACACCAGGTAACCTGACCCAAAATTTGTACAGGTGGGTGAGCCCTTGCAGGACAAACTTCCATATGTTTGTCATTACTTTAAGATACCTCATAGCCACTCAAGCCCTGCAGTTCCATAACCTTCCTCTTCCTTCTTCTGTAATGCAGAAAAGGCAGCAATGTTCAGAACCTTCAGCTCCGAGATCGAAATGTCACAGTATGGTAGCTTTGGATGAGGGAGTTCCCATCTCCTTTTCCTTGCAGGTTTTTCTAACCCAGCCTAGGTGACTGGCATGCAGCAAAGCCCTGTGGAGGATGGTGCTGGCATGGCCAAGGGCAAGACTAGCTGCCGTGGGAATGGGCAGTGGCAGTCTGAGGACTCTGGCCCTGCAGCTGCGCAGGCAGGAGGAGCCCCTCACAAGGTGCTGTGCGAGGGGCTGTTTAAAAATTGGACTGACATGCAAAGAAGTGCCTTTCAGTCCATCCATCCCCCTTGCAGTATTTCTTACATCTACTAAAAAGACAGTCCTCCAGTAATAAAAAGGAAAACAAGTAAACCACAAATCAATGTAATATTTGACTTGGCTTTGGGAGCCATTTCTCTGAAAATGTTTAAGGCTATTATGAGTAACATGGTGTTTAGCTTTCTGCTAACATAACAGCTGAAGAAAAATGCGTTTTGTTCTCGACTTGCCTGTTAGTCAATGGAAACTATAACCACAAACAGTAGAACTCCATTTAACCACTGTATTAAATATTAAACCCAAAACTGTCATTACCAATTATTTTCAATAGAGCATAATGGTTTGAGGGTTAAGTAATATGGACTAGGAGCCAATGGATCAGTCTAATCAAATGAAAGTATTCCTAATGGGATAGTGCTGTATGGGAAGGAGCAGCAATGCTGAGCCTTGATTTCTAACACTGGGACGATTTGATGTCAAGCATTTTCCTGCTTTTTGTTCCTTCATGGCCAACTTACTCTAATGCTGTTGATGAGGAAGGTGATTCAGGGAGGCAGAGAGACCAAAAGCTTGTAAACTTTGAGGTTTAGCATGTATGTCTTCTGACAGGACTGACAGCCAGCATATCACCCTGTTCACTCTGCAAGAGCTTGTTGAGAAAGATTAGAATTTCTCTACCTAAAGAGACATAGTCAGATTGAAACAAACCCTGGGATGCCTGTACTTAGGAGGAAAAGTCTGAACATCCTGTTATGTTAACTAACAGATGCTATTAGTAGTTAGAGGTGCTACTGAACAACAATTTGTAAGTATTTATAAACAAAAACATATAAAGATTTATTTAATCAAATCCTGCTCACATTAGAAAAATCCAGTTGTGATGGTCAGCCAGAGCAGGCTGCATTTTATGGCCAGGTTAGCAGCCAGGTGGAGGAAGATTCCCCAGTGTTTTCTGTCTATAAATGTAAGTAAAAACATTGAGTGTCCAACTCCATCCATGGCAGCAGGATGCCGTGCGGAGACCCGTGTTCTGCTGCAAACCTCATGGGTCTGGACCTGCTCCAGTAACCCAAAAAGCCCTTCAGCATGTGCTGAAGTTCTCTTCCAATTCAAGCAGAAATTGGTTTTCACATTGGTCCTGGCATCAAGATAGCCAGCAGAGCATGGCTTCTTCCATTAGTTGACACATCTTGGACACTCAGGTTTTTTGGTCATCTATTGAGAGCTGCCAGGCAGTGGGCAGCAAGTGTCCTGCCAGGCTGGCACGACCAGAGCCTGCCAATGATTTGCTTGGAGCTTGGTACATACAGCAAGTGTCTGTGAAATAACGTTAGATTCTCATCTACCTCTTCCAGTGAAACCAGGTTTTGTCAGAAAGATTCCTGACCAGGGCTAGCCTTATTGTTCTCATGGTTCAGCTGAGGTCAGTAATGCATGTAATCAGTACCAGGGTGTGGATGCATCTGGCAAGTAATGGCAATACCCCAGCCTGTGAAGATTTTCCTCTGAATGACAGTGCTATAATTAAGTCTCCAAATTCAAGACTCTGAGCCAGAATTGAAGTTCGGAAACTTCATAGAGGTAGGGGCCAGCTGTGAAGCTCATCTAGGGCTGTGGATTGCAATTTCCCAAAGCCCCGGGGTGGTTTGGTTCTGGGGGAAGATGCTCAGGAGCTGTTTAAAGAGATTGAGCAAAGATAGCAAGTCCTCTCTCACAGCACTAGACTGAGTAAACAGGTTTGCAATAATCAGCTGTTGACAGATGGCAGCAAAACACCTGTGAGTGACTAAACTTTTCAGCCACTTAGTCAGAGCTCCAGGAAAACTTGGTGCTGATTCTCTTTAGCCACAATAAAATGCCTATGGATGAAGCTCATGGACCTTCATCGAATTAATTTGGCACTGGTGTAAGCCTACTTTTAAAATATGTCAGATGTAAGACTAATCTTGGTGCAACCGCACTGTAATTAGTGTTTGGCTCACCATACTTTAGTAAATGCACCTGACTCAGCTATTTCACAGTTAGATATCATTATGCTTTGAAGCTGTATTTACCATCTGCAGCTGAAATATTTGCCTAAAAGTATCCCATAGACAATTGATCCTATTGTGCTGCTTGTGTTTTGTTTGTGTAATGATCTAGATGCACACCCTAAAGATGACCATTTGCTTACAAGTGCTAGAGCCTCATACAGTGTGGGATATGTTTTCTGGATGTTCTGAGGGGGTGTTTTCACAGGGCAACAAAGAGGAGTTCCTAAATGGACTTCTTGGTAAATTACAGGCTCCCATTACAGAGCTATTTTAAATTCGATATAGTAGGAGGGGGTTGCTCAATCTCATGAGAACAAGATGAGTGTGGGGTGAATGAAATAACCGCGATATGCTTAACAGAGGGATCTGTGTCGAAGCTTCACTGACCATCAGACAAGACTCTATGGTCTAATGCTGGGCGTCACGTGGATGTACAAAACTCAGACTGTCATACTTGTGGTGCACAAAACCCAGCATAAAGGGGACCTCAGGTCTGTGCCCCAAAGGACATCACCGGCCTTCACACCTGGTCTCTCCCACAGGCAGATAAACCAGTGCGCAATGGGCACAGTATCATCAACTTTCAAGAGTTCATCTCCAGACTTGCATTATATGCATAAAGTTCTAGCATGTGGATTCCAATGGTGAGGAAAGTATCTCAATTTTCATGTAGAAAGAGAGTTTTCAGTTCTTATGGTTATGGAGAAGAGCCCGAAAACATGAACTTTAAAGGCTCAAAACCCAGAAGGCATTTAGGTGTGATTTATGTGTGCGACTCCTGCTTTATGGTTTTTCAGTGCTGAGCATTAGCAACACAGCCAATTTTGTTTTATGAGGTAAAGTGGAGCTGGAACACTTCAGATAATGGAAAGTCCCTGGTAACACTGATACAGCTGGTTCCTGTACTTCTCCCTGGTGCAGCTGTTTGCGAAAGCGCTCTTATCTCAGGTGCAGCACCTTGTGCATTCCCCAGTCCAGCTTGAAGCTGGAGCTGTAGAATGCCTAGACAGTGCGGTGTCTGTGCATGCAGGCGCCTTGCGAATAGGGATAGAGGCACCCCAGCTATTCCACCAAAAGTATGGGGCTGGCCAAGGCAAGTGCAGGCCATGGGCAGCCCACTGACTCTCTGCAGGGCCTCGCGGGTGTTTTCCACACAAGCGGCTCGGGGTGCCTGTACTTGTATCGGCCTATGTCTGCAAACCAGATTGTCTGGCCCCAGATAATATGCTGATCACATGTTGATGACTATGGAGGGGGGGGAAAAAAAATCATGCTTTTTCTATAGAGGACAGATATTCTGACTGGGCATCATTTATCCCTTAATCTGTGGATCTGAGCTGCAGGTTTGGAAAATGCTTTCCTCACTGGCAGAGCCCTTTGCTGATGTGTCAACTCACTGGCTGGAGTTTACAAGAAAATATGACCCTTGTGCCTGTATCCCCAGACTAAGTGGGGTTGAATTTCATTCACTGTGTGCACAGAGAGATGATAGAGGCATGATTTTCAGGGCCAAATTAGCCTTTCAACATGCAGAGTTGCCACATTGCACATACTTGATGCATATTTGTAGGGTAAACAGTAGATCAGCATTTCCTTTATCATGTTTTCAAGAGCCTGAAGATCCATACTGGCACCTATAGGGTCTGTTTTCTTATTTCCACTTCAGTCACATAAATTTCAGACACTTAGAAATAATGGGATTTACTTGAAAGCAGTGAGGGTCTGTCTGGATAGATTAGGAATTTCTGGTTTTAACTTCCTAGCCATAATGTTGGATGTGCTTTGTGTGTTAAATCTTTGTTCTACAGTGATGGGGCCAACAATGATATTTCTTGCTGCTGCTCTTGGTACTTGTGTTTGCTTTAGACTTTAAAAGCCTTTATCCTCCTTTCCCTCCCCAAGACTCGTGTGCAGGTGAACTAGAAATACACGCTCTTCCCCAGCAGTTGTCTTTCGCAGATACGGTGTCGTTGACTCCTCTCTTGCTGCACAGCGTAACCCACTGTACAGTCAGAGCCCAGGGTGCTCTAAGCTACCTGTTCACATGTTCCTACTGTATTTTACCTTTCAGGCTATGATTTCTTCCTGCCGTTATATGAACACTTCTGTGTAGTTATTCAGGATCCAGGTATCATATGGTGTATGTGAAAACAGTTTTTCCCATCTCCTCTACCATCTTTTCTACCCTGGGTGCTCAGCTTCATTCCCAGTCTGTGCTCAGGTGTACACAGCTTCTTCAGGGAAAGTGCTCAGCGTTCACTGAGCAGGAAACCTGCCCCTATAAACTGCAAAATGTAAGTTAAAAGATTTAATCAAGCACTTCGTTCTTGCAGAGGAGAGTGAGATTACAATGATTAAAATAAACTTAATTAAGGGGATACTCAAATACATGTAGGGTTTGATTCTTCACACAGAAGAATTAAGCCAAATTATAACATTTCTTTGCAGTTATGATAGCATAAAACTCAAGAGAATTATATCTTTAATATCTGCTTTCAGTTGGTGAAAAAAGATCCATTTATTTGAATTGTTACATTTGCTTTATTTGAAATGTTAAATTCATCACATTTCCAGGAAATTCCAAAGTAGCATTTTACTGGACTTTCTCATTTCAGCCACCAGGGAGACAATCTCTAACTAATTTAATAAAATAAGAGTTCTTTTTTATTATTATTTATTTTTATATCAACCATGTCTATGACATCTGTGAGAGGAGCTGCTCTGTTATTAAGTTTCTTAATAAAAATGTAGCTCCCTCTTCTGCTGACCCAGATAATTAGTTGTGGTTGTTTTAAGGGAAAGAATTTACAAATACATGTTCAAAACAGCAGCTGATTTATTTTAATTTTTTCTTGTTGCACAGATTTGTGAATATTTGATCAAAAGTCCTTATACAATCTGTGCTCAGTATTAAAGCTAGCAGCGTTAACTGGGTGAGATTTTCACAAACATGAATGGTTTGTGTTTTTTAAGCACACTAATATTATGTGTTTTCTAAGCATTCTAATATTATACTCCAAAATACTTTAATTATGATGCTACAATAACAGCATAGCATTATTAAGTTAATATTTGAGTCTAAATTGTGTTCCATTCTGTCATGCAGGGAGAGTGAGTGTAGTCGGTTCTTTCCTCAGGCTTTAGCACAGGAGTCCAGACTTCATTCAAAGGTGTTAATACATCTCGTAGTGTAGCCTTGGAGTTGCCCCCTCTCTTTAAATTGTTTAATCTTATCTGAGTCATTAGTGAGTTCAGAGTAAGCAATCAAAAGCTGTTACAAAGTCCCCAAGCTTTCATTATTGTATTATCTTTTAAATTACTCAAGACATCAGAAAAGAAAAAAGCTAAAAATAAGTGCGAAAAAAAGATGCTAATTACTAGCAAAAAAATAATCTTGGCTGTAAACTTCAGATTTTAGGTAAATTTGAATGCTTTCACTAGTTCAGAACCTGTCCTTATTATAAAACCCATCATAAAATGGGCATACTATAGCCTCTGAAGATATCACTGTAATAAATGAGCTTTGCATTCGCAAGATGAGTTCCCACATGTGTGAAAATGTTAATATTCCCGTGACTGAATTCAATGACATAATGAATCTACAGTGGAAAATCAGTCTGCATCAAGCAAAGACAGGCATAACTGTGCTGGGCTGTTCTTGGCAGACAGGACGTTTTGTATCTCAAGTTAGGAAAGGAAAATAATTGCAGTTGAGTGTCAGAGTGTTCTAACTAGGCATTAAGGACTAGATCCTGAGGCTATTTTATTCCGCTGGTTGCTATACTTGATTGAAAATTGTTGCTTGAGAGTAAACAGAATGAGAAACCTACTGGAAGACTCTGAGATCCGGAATAGATACCCTTTTAACCCTGAGTCACATCAGGCATGTTTATAACATCATTTGTAACCAGATGTGAGCAAACTCCTTCCAGTCTTGCTGCCTTTGAGACTGAAACCAGCTGTAAGATAAAGACTACACACTCACAATGCAATCCCATGTCTATGCATAGGCTGGAACTTTTACTCCATAGAGCAGTCTTAGAGTTGTTTTTTTCAGACACACCTGAAACCCAGATACTACACAGGTCATTAGAAAATTGAGAGCAATTCAAAAGTCTGTCCCGATTGTCTGCTACCAAGAGAGCTTCAAGTGTAAGAATTGTGTTTGATACCTTGTTATGGAAAACTGGTTTATGCACTTAGAAGAAGTTGTGGAGCTGTTAGTACTAAGTCTTGAATGCTGTTCCATTTGAGAGAATATTCAGTTAGCTATAAATTCACAGCAGACTTAATACCTCTTAAATACAACGCTTGCCAAACTGATTCAGAAGCTGAATGACACCATCCTTGAAATACATGACTGAAATTGTAATATTTTTGAGAAAGGGCTAGTGGAGGAGAGCTATATCTGAAATTAGAGAGGTGCTTGTTGTCCATGAGCACCTTCCCACCCAGAACTAGTAAGGGTGGTAATTACTATGTGCTGAATTCGAGGACCCCAAAAGCACACAACCTAATGCCACTTTTTATGAAATGAAGTTCACTGCTGCCCAAGAGAATAAGTCTCCAGCATCAGCTGAGTTCAGTTTGGGGATCCAGCCCATATCTCCCTACATTCAGACTGACCAAAGATGAAAGGAAAAGAAATCTAGGAGTTTGATACGACTCGTGTGAGCATATCCACTTTGTTGTATACACTGACCCTACAAAACAGAACTTATGCTGAAAGAATGCTTTAATTGTTTGTGAGTCAAGTACTTCAGTGTTCTGGCATATAATTTTGTTGTTGGTCCTGTAAGTCCAACAAGTCTGTATGTTTTGAAGTTCTTAATGTGCGTTGCAGGAGCATGTTCCTTAGCTTTCAAGTTTTGTGCTGCTGCTTCTCGGGCATTTTATGCAATCAGTTGATGAACTATCATCTTACAGAACTAATCACATGCCTTCTTTTCTACTGGGGCACCGATCAACTTTGAGGGCTGGGCCTTACGACATGCATCAGTCATACTACTACTTGATTTAAAGAAGTAAGTAGGCTGCTTTCTGATAGAAAAGAAGAAAATGGGCATATTGTCAATAGCTCCATTTGATACCTTGCCTGTCAGGAGAAGTTTTTTGGACTTATTGCAGCTGTCAGATGGGAGACGTGTCAGCTTGTGACATGCAGCAGTTGTGGATGAGGAGATCTAGAGTTTGTGGTTCTCGGATCTTCTCTATTGCCTCTCTGTGCTAATTATTCTAAGGAGGAATACTATTCCCTCCATCTCTCTCTGAAGAAGTGCTAGGTGAGCTGGGGGCACCCAGTGGATGTGGTGGCTGGATAGGATACAGAATAGTTGTATAAAATGCCAAGAACCTAAACCAAGATGCACCAAGTCTTCTTGATGTGTTGATGCAATGCAGTCGTGTTTCAGATGACCTACTTAAAAAAACCCAAACCTGCAGCCACTTCAAGCCATACAAATGTCAGAGTCTAATTGTGAAGGGGGCAGAACATGCTATCATAAGATAAAAGCAAATGAAATGATGTCTCACAAATTCTTGAAATCTACTATGAAAACAAGCAAGAACTAGAGCTGGAGCCAAGATGTCTTTGAAACAGTGCTGCATGTCAAGAGGACACTAAAATCCAGAGGCTTCCAGCTGCTTTCATTTGGTCTTGGGAGCATGGGCATTTGTTTAGGTAAATCAGAACCTGGATAAATCAGCAGAGATGAACCTGGAGCTGATATATTGTGCTATCATATGAGGAAAGATCCTGGTATTTCTAGTTCTCATCTTATAAAAGATGGTATGGGACTATATTTAACTGCAAAAGCACAATGCTTTGAAGTGCAAATATGGATAGCATATAACACTCAATGATCCAAATGTTCCTATCATGTTGGTCAGAGTGATCTTCTTTGTGACGTTTCACAAGGGGGATAAAATAGGCATAGTGAAAACTTCAGAGGGTAAAATTGAAGCATGTTCGGCAAGGAATATGGGCTCAAGCAAAGCAGCAGTGCTAAAAGGAGCTCTATCTATGCTTGGGTAGGGATTTGGTTAAAATAAACACACCATCTACTGGCACACATCTTAGGTGCAGCTTTGTTCATAATTGAGTGGAACTGGTCAAGTTGTTGGTCTGTCCAAGATTTTCAGTTTGCACCTTGTAACAGCTGGTGCATGTTAGTTTTTGCAGCTGAGATCACTTAAAAGTGTATTTGGTTTGTTTTTTTTTTGCTGAACGTTCTGTTTTTATTATTCTACCTCTCCTCCTTGGTTTACTATCACTGATTCTCTGCCATAAATCTAGAACTATTCATTTTGAACAGGTTCGCTGCAATTCTTAAGTGACCTGCCTTGCTGCAACTTCTCTTGTGTTAGATCTCGGTCCAGCATAAAGCTCTTGAAGGGTAAAGCGCTCTTTGTGTCCACGGGGGTCTGCCTGCAGGAGGAGGAGTAGTTTCTTCTTGTAGGATTTCCCTAGACAGCCTGTGAAATTAGTGTCCTGTTTCCTATGCCTTTTAATGGGCCCAGCTCACTTGGGTACCTGTCAACCACTTGCAGACATTCAGACCAACCTGCTTACAATTTGGTATCTTGCATTTCTGCTTTGTTTGGATTTCTGAAGTTGATTGAGCTCATGGAGAGCCTTTGATGAGACAACTTCCTTGAGGAAGGAGGCTGGAAGTAGGTCACCGCTTTTTATCTGCTTTGCTGTCATTACCTGAGCGGTGTGAAGGATGGGAACAAGCACATGTGAGTGGTTCCTGGGGAACTGGGGTTTAAATGCCATAGTCAGCTGGACCACCCATGTCCCTCTCCCCTTGTAGGAGAAGGCACAGTCTGAGAAGGCACTGTCGTCCCCTTTTCAGAGCCAACTGAAAGTTTTTCAAGCAAAATGAAAAGGAAAGTTTCGAGAGGGAGGGATGTTCCCTCCCTGCAACAGACACCCCCCAGCCCATGACAAGAAGCAGGGCAGTGACCACCCAGCTGTGCTGTGCTGGAGCACCATTTTGTCTGTGCTGAAAGCTGATGCTGCCCTATATCACTACCCAGATACCGCTAAATTATAATGGCTTTTCTCCTGCAGCCAAGCGTCTGATGGGGTGTTTCAGCTCCTGCTTTTCATTCAGTGCTATCCTTCCTCTTTGCATGCTCCCAGCAGTAGTGCTTTGCTGTCCTCTACAGAGCAGAGCTACTTTCTCTTTACTTTTTCCCCTCTTTTATTGAATTTGGTAATCTATGTTTTGCAGCCTACTTGCATCCCTGAAGACTTCTCACACACTTTACTTCTGCGTTTGTGTCTTTTTGAGTTACGCCCCATCACCAGTAATTTTGTGGCTTTATTGGATTCCTTCAGCCTTATTTGGGACATTTCATCAGCTACCTGGACAGATAGGCATGCTCTGGGCCCAGGTTTTTATTGGCTAACTAAAGTATGGATGATCCAGTTATCTCAGGCTACTTCTTTGCCAGTTTTAAGCAGGTCTTCTGGTGTTGTGTCCAGCAATCTCTACATTTCTTGCTGCTTTAATAGAAATGTCCACTCAAGTCAAATGAAAACAAATTCCCTCTGAATCAGCTGTCTGCAGCAAAGGCTACCTGTACCCTGACTGGTGCACAGTTTCTCATTCAGATCCTCTCTATTTGCATTTTGTTAGCAAGCCAGTCAGTTCAAGCCTTCATCTATCAGTTTTACCTGCTATGGCAGATAATGTCTTCCACAGCACCACTACATTAGACTGAAGTGAATGCATCCAGAAACAATCTATATTACAGAGGTAATTGCTTGTTATATAAATACTATACCCATCAGGCATCTCCCTATCCCTGTAGAGGTAAGGTTAGCAAGACTTGAGACTGCTGGAGCCATCAATCAGTCCATTCTAGTTCTTTCCCCTTTTGAAATTGAGTGGGATGGTTGGGGGTCATTCATCAGTCTGTCCCAGGCCGTACTTATGAATAATAAATGGTCACTAGACCTGGAGTTGCGGCTCACTGAGAGTGAGACCTTTTGGTTTCATTGAATAAAACCACAATTGATTTCAAGGGTGGCAGGATCAGACCCTTAACGCAATTTTGATTCACATGTGAACTGTAATCTGATAATCAAAAAAACCCCTCTTGTTAACATTATTCCAGCTTCATCTAAGCAGGAAAATAACTTCAGAGGAATGGTGTATGTATTCTCACTTCTGAGAATGGGTATGAGATAGAATAAGTTGAAAATGAGTTGAGAGGGGGGGAAATTGTGGAAAATGAAAAATGTATAAGATTCTGTTTCAGAGGCAAACATTTTTAACCCCTTCATAGGGGAGGGGTTTTGGAAAGGAAAGTTGTAAACAGTTCAGAGCAGTTCTGTGCTGAGCTACGGGTGTTACAAATGGATTTGAGCTTAAAATGACATCTAGCATTGTCTGTGTCATGCACTGGGTGTGTGGAGAGCATGCATCCCATCTCCTGATACGCATGACTTATATTAGTCTGATTTTCCTGAGATGTAAACTCGCAGGGTCAGCCAGAGGCAAGCCTCCAGCCCAGGCCTAGCTTATATTGCGACTCCGTAATTTTTCAGCGTTGCCAGCTGTGCTGATCTTATCGGGTATCTGTGAATGTTTGGAGGGTTTCTTAGTACTTTTATTTCTGGAAATATGTGAAAATGTGATAGCCTCTCATTTACAAAATAAATTTCTTGGGCCTCATGGTAGCAGAGAGACATTTCATATTACGGTTAGAGTGAACATGAAGGGCTTTTACAGAAGCAAGTAGTGAGATTGCAGAAATTAATGTCAAATACCTTTCTTTTTGCTTATTATTACCTGAGGCTTTTGAAAATTTGTGTTTGGCACTACAGGTTACCTAATTTTTTATTTATACTTCAACTTTGTGTTTTGAACTGGCATTGTCTAGCAGTCAGTGGCTAGCAGACATTGTAACTCAGCCTTTTGTGAACCAAAATTGTACATGTCAAGAGATACCACGGGCATCCACTAAATTCTGCCTGGGTCGTGTATTGCAGGGTTGTCTGCTGATGGGTTGCTAATTCTGTGGGACGTAAGCACCTGAGAAGGACAGAAAAGCCTTTGGTAGGAACAGCTGCCCTTTGGAGGGAGGCATTATATAGCCACCTCTCGGCACCCTCAGTGCTGCCCGCGGCTCTGGGCTCCCACTGAATCTGAGGAAACTCAAAGCCACTGTCATCAGCTCCAGGCACAGAAGAGCCCCTTGGGATGTGTGTGTGTTGCACTGAGTTGGTGATCACAGGGACTCAGATGACAGAAAATCCCAGAGGCGCATCCTCTTTTTTCTTAATATACTTTCTGGCAGTCCTAGTCATCATTCGCTCTCTAGTACAGGCCTCAAAATATTGACAGGATTCCTGTTTATAAACATATTCAAAATCCATTTGTTACTGCGTCCACTCTCACCACTTTCAGATCTGTTGCCATCTACTGCACACGCTGTGTTTTGGCTCTAAACAGAGATAGCCTGGTGAAATTTCTTGCTGAAATGAAAGTTATTGCACATGTGCATTAGTTATTTTTCGTTGCCTAAAGGGGAACCACGAATTTGTGTTGTTTCTAATTAATTGCTGGGCTATGTAAAGAGTGTTCCGTGTAGCAAAATGAAGGGGGATGCTTGACACACGAGTTGGGTTTTCTTCCTTTTTACTCCTGAGCTTCCTCCATTTTCCTCCCAGTCTCCAGTAGCTATTCTTGTCCTAGTGGGTCCTGGTTCCAGTGGATTGTTGTATTTCTTTAGAGTGCATATGTTTATGAACAGGCATTTATTTCCACAACTTTAACCCTTCAACACCTCACCAGAGAATGAGGTTGGAGACTTCTCCTGAAAGAATGAAAAAAAACTTGTTGTTTGCATACAACTCTGTCCTCCCAGAATCTCAATTTTGGTCTTGAGGGTTTCTTTCTTTTTTAAGACCCGTACTCAAGCTGTGTGGTCCTAGTCCTGCATCCATGTAGTGCCGGTGCTTTTTTGATGCACCTTCTGCAGTGACAGAGGTGACAGTCCAAGGTGGAAAGGGCATTGCTCTCCGCTGTGTGTGAGCCATCCAACTGACCTTGTCTGAGACAGTGCAAAGACTTCACAGCCTCACATTCCAATCTCTGTGCCATTACTATAATTCAGGCGCAGTTAATTGTATTTTTCCTGGTTGTCAGAGGTAAGAGAAAGTGCAGGATAAGCCCTATGTCTGCTGGGTTATGGGAATGTATGCATAGACCATTATGCCAGAGGAGATCAGGTAGTGAAAGTAATCAGGGCAGGTACAGCACGCTGGCCACAGGGGTGTGGACAGTCAGAAAACGGCATCCAAGGATATCCCAGGTGAACTCTCACGCTCAGCTACCGAGTTAATCCATTGAAAGGGCTTGTCTTCTTCCTGCTGCATGAGGGCAAGCATGCATCCCTCTGCTGAAGTGGGTTACAGCAGTGGGAGTCACTCAGAGCTGGGATCAGGTCCTTAGGGCTAAATGAGTTGGGATATTTGATGGCCCAAAGGCTCCTTACACTCCTGGAGGAGAATACTGGGTAATGACTGAGTCATCTTTTGTTTCTGTTTTCTGCCATGCACGAGAGGACTCTGGTATGACTGGACTTCCGGGTACTACCATGAAGCCAATAATATTAATTATAATTGGCGTTAAACCTCTAGTTGGTTACTGGATCTGTTATCTCTATGTTTAAATCTCCAATCCTGCTCAAATGTTTCTGGGCTCACTTTTGCCTTTGCTGAGCAGTATGTTCCATGTGTAATAACCACCTTGTATACCTTAGGCAAGCATTAAGAACTGTTTTAAATGGTGTGTAGAAATCCATATGTTGTCTGGAATCCTGCTCTGCTTTTCGTGCAGAAAGAGAACAGAATAAACAGCGTGTATTTATTAAAACCATATTTCTGCAGATAGCTTAACCTCTGCTATATAAATTGTATTTAACATCAGTATCATATTCTGTCTTAATCTACTATTGCATTTTAAACTCTGTTCCCATGTCGGTCTGGAAGGGTCCATGCAAATCAGTCCAGTGGATGGAAAACAGGATGGTATTATATAGTGGCTCTTTAGTGTTATATCCAATTTTATGCTTTGCTGAGAGCAGAAGTCACACTTTAACAATCCCTCAAAGGCTTGAAGCTAAAGGAGCATTAATCAACAGCAAGAGTAAGTGACTAAATATAATTTCTGTGTTGGAGGAAAGGAACTTGTATCTGGTTCCATGCACTCCATCTCGTGCCTGGGTCTTTTTATCAAAACTAAGGCTGAGGGGGAATCTTTAAAAAGAAATATCTGAGTAAGAATGATTTATCTTGAGATTGGGAAGACTCCATTGGGAAAGGTGACTGGCCAAGTCCATGTTGACTAAGTAGATCAAGAATGAGTGCCACAGATATGCCTCAGTTTTAAATGCCTGTTTGCTGGTCTCATTAATCTGCTAAATTACCCAGCTCAAATTGCTCATGTGTAAGTGTTACATCAAGGTACACTATTTTGTATTAGCTGTCATATAAAAAGGAAACAGCCACTGAAGGTAGGAAAGAGTGAGGGTGAGTTATTGGCTGTTAAATAATCCAGCAACAAAGTACTCGCTCATGGGGAACAAAAACTGCCAAGAAATACTCACATGGGTAGCTGATAATGTCTAATTTGTTCCCAGAATCACACTTCATTGTTTCTGCATACTCAAGAGAGGCAAAAACAGCAAAGCAAAGAAACAAATATACACACAGACACAAATAATTAACAGGCATGCAATCATAGAGTCCAGTATTAGATCTAGAATACAGTGAAGACACAGCATAAGAAATATTTATTATGAGCAGAGATGAAAAAAACCTGACATTAGGGCTGTCTGATCACAGTTATGAATAACAATTCCTAATTCATCCATGGCAAACACTTCCTACAAAGGAAATGAATTGTTGCAACACAATACATCCTTGTTGTATCGATATGATTAGCTAGTTATCCATAACATGTTGTAATTTGTTTTGATTTTTAAGTGTTCCTTAGCTGCAGAGCCTTAATGAGGCTTCTCTAAATTGATTAGGAACTGCAAGATACAGCATGGTTCACAGATTATTTCAGAGAGCTGTCAAGATCCTGTGACTTTCATTTCATTGGATTTAATGATCGTTGGAAAAGGTGTGCATTACAGCCAGATACAATCACATTTGTCAGCATGATCCTTTTAAGTGCAATTCAATTAAAGTGTTATTCTCTAATTTTATTATTGCTCAAGCTGAGTGCTAATGCTGGCTACCAATAAAGCTACAGGTAGATAATGGTATACAATTTAATTTAACTAATTGGAGTTTAGTGATCTAACATGCTTTTCATATCTTAATTCTTTGAATAATCTTTGATTTTTGTATCTGCTACAATTCTTTTAATGGAAAAGGGCAACTGAAAACATCAGTTACATTTGAGATTAAATTATCTAGTAACATCTGCCTTTAACAGTGTATCAGTATGCATGCGAATTTTCTTCTATTACCTGCCACTTGCATCCATTTTCCATTATCAGTGTGTTTGACCTTGAAATTAATTTATCTAACTGTGCTTACATTCCTTATTAAGTTAACTGCAGCCTTGGAGTGCTAGAAACATCCTCACTGAGGGGATGTTGGGTAGATGACAAATTAAAGGGTCAGGAGCAGAGATAAACCAGTTCCTCCAACTAGACAAAGCCCATATTTTTTCCTACAACTGTAAAGAGTAAGAGATAAGTAAAGTATGCATGCAAGAGCATGTAAATACGTGGGGATAAGATTAATTTATTTACTTGTAAACTCCTTAGTGCTTCTTTCCTATACCAATGGTTTTGTTTTCTTATATCTGCTTTATTTTGGGGCATGGATGTTAATACTTGAAAACTGGGGAGAGGCTAAATAGTCTTCACTGCAAAAGTAGAAGAGGAAATTCTATGACTGCAGTGCATCAAGCTGTGAAACAGTTCAGGTGTTTTGCTGTGGATTGAGTGACTTAAAATATTTCATCAAGACACAATAAAAAACAATTTCTAGGAAAGTGGTGCTGTCCTGTTTCTTCTAGGTGCCTGTTTTGCCTATATTGACTATTGCCCTACATATGGCTGTGGTCTCTTGATGTCAACTATAACATTTTGGGTTAGGCAAACTTCTCTATGTTATTCTGCATAGAAAATAGAAGAAAGTTAGGCCACATCACCTTATGCAGCAAGATAGCTTTATTTGGACTCCCTCTGCTCGCTTTCTCTTCTCCACAGAGCCCTAATAATAGTGCAGAGAAAAGGTGTCTGTATCCTTTAACTTTCTGTCTTTTTCTCTCAGTGACAAAGCCATTAAGTCACCCTTTCTCCTGAACTCACTGTCAGTGACTGCAGTGACAATATGTCCACAGAGCACTCGGAATTTCTTTGGCTACCTCACTCAGGCACTTGCAGCAAACCCCTTGCTCCAGTAAACAAATGTGTCTCTGTCTTTAAAGGATTTGTGACATCTCTGTGACAACACAAACTGCTGTCATTCTCAAGATATAGATGGGAGTAAAGACACAGGGGAGCACAAGGAGTTGCCGAAGGCTGTTCGCAAAACTTGTGTGCAGGTTGTGCTGTACACAACAGAGAAGTGATGAAACGGGAAAGTAACCCAGGTCTCCTCCTAATGGCCCCATCACTCGGCTTCTCCAGCAGAGGCAGCAGCTATAGCCAAAAAGTGAATTCTCCTTTTATTGTTCTATTGCATATGGATTCATGTTCTTCCCTTGAAGCAGCTTTTAAAAAGAAATCAAAAGCATTTACAAGCTCCATTTGTGGATGGTTTTTTACCAATTGCAAAAAGATTCTGCTTTAGAAGTGTCGTCTCTTTCTCTTCCGTGTTCTTCAGCTATGATTTTTCTAGAAAGAATGAGCACAAAGACCTTTTCCATATGTCATTACTCAGCCGTGTGCTCAATTTCTAGCTACGCTTGGTTATGGCACAGTTTCAAAAATACATAATCCAATATCTAACATCAGTCATTTGCCTAAAACCATAGTTGATCAGATAGTTGGGAAATCACAAAGTGTCCTTCTTCCTGGAGTGAGTCATTGCCTGCACTTGACATGATCTTTCACACTTTAGATGAATTGAGTCCAGATTTCAACAGCTGGCTTCTAGTTTAAAAAAAAAAAAGTCAGAATATGTAAGAAAAGTAGCATTGATATCAAAGGCAGGGTGGAGGGCTCACTGTGTGTATGTACATGTTGGCCTTTGTTTGATTTATATGTGAGAGTGGGGATATTGGCTGCAGTCAGTGCCTTGGCATTGGAATAAGCAAGTCTTGAATGTTGCTGAGGCTGCTGATTGTTGATGCTGGGAATTCACTGATTGTTGTCAAATACGATGCGTTTGAAAAGTCATGACAAGTGATTCATTCTATGCCTGCTGTCTTTCAAAATTACGACATTGCTAATGCAGCATCACTGTTCACATGTATGGAATTAGTTGACTTAATTATGGTAATGCATTGTAGAATGGTTGTAGAGTATCTTTTGACTTCCCAGGACTGCAAAACTTGCTCATTCTGTCACTTGTACATTGTGGCTACTACAGCTGGTGTTAGTATTTGATTGAACTCCTTTTAAACTGTGGATACTTATTGGCGGAAGTTTCCTAACTAGCTTAGCAGCATGTCATTTGATGATGATGGGCTTAGAAATAAAATTAACCAAGACATATGTCTCCTTAAAAAAGGCCAAGTTGGGTTCCATACTTATAATATTTGAATGACATTGAATCCAATTTACGAGGTAAAAACAAGTGTTGATGGGCCTTTACTATCTGTGAACTGAGCCTAGGAACTAAGAACTAATCTGGGCTCTCTCTGGGGTGTGGAAATAAAGAACCTACCCATCAGATTCACTTCTCATTTACCCAGCACCAATCACTTCCCTGAAAACAGTCATTTTGAAAATGTAATGAGCCATTTAACTACCCCAGTGCTGGATGTGAAAGAAATGCCATTGAAAAGACGCCTCTTCTCTCTGTTTTCTTTGACTATGAGGACTGCATAAGGATCCTGAAAAAAGACTTAAACTTCAAATGCTGGTTAAGAAACTGCAAACTTTGCTTTCCCCCACACTCAGGATTTCTGTTCAGGTCACTTGAAACGCATGCAACGCCGAAATATTTCAACAGATAATTTCACCCATACATAATCACGACCATAATTGTTTGCTGAATTGCAATGTATCTTAATGAAATATATTTATTGTACATGCATTCCACGTTTATATTCAGATAAACTCTTGAGAAGCTGGAAGATATGGTTTCTGTAAACTAAACAGTGATATATTCACTCTCACTCAATCAGCTCTATTTAGATTTTCCAATAGGGATAAATAGAGGAAATGTATTTAGATCTAAGTACTCTGTCGTGATCCAGTGAAGTGTAGTCTGTACACCAGACCTAGCAAACTGTTAAATGATGCCGTGGGTGCTGTACTAGTGGAATTTAAGATGAGAAGGATTTATTTCATGCATATTACTTTTTTGTTTCTTCTTCTATGTTTTTCAGAAAAGTTTTATTGCTTCTCTCAATTGTAAGAGTACATAAACTTTCATGATAGAGCAGTAAGCAAAAAGATCTCCAAATATTACTGCAGATCCCGTGATAGATTTCTGTGCACTCTGCAACCTTTGTCTGAGCTAATTAAATAACAGGCAGAATAATTCTGGGAATGCTTACGGACAGCACTGCTGTGATGCTATTTACCAAATGAATTTCTTTTTTCTTAAAGATCCTTGTCTAGGAAGCAAACCCAGAGCCATTTAACCAGAGGGGTGCCAATCTGAATCTATGCACAACGATCAACACAGTAACAGGAGTAGAAATGACCGAGGAGGCAAAATAAAATTGAGATTATAGCAAGACATCATTAAAACTGTGTACAAATGAGTAGAAGTGGCAGTAAAATGTTTGGTGGGTTCTGGAACATCTGCTTTTCTAAATGATCATTAACATGATAAAGACAGTCTATTTTTCCATTCAGTGGGTTACGTGTATTGTATTGTACAACTTGTGGTTGTGGAAATTTCTGTTTTCCATCTGAGTCTTAAACACGCTATTCAACAGCTTTACTCTTAGTGCCTGTTTAACCTTTGAAGTCTGAAAAACATGTGCTTTCAAAATCCAAAACTGTTTGTCTTTAATCTGACTGGTTTTGTTACAGTAGCACAGGAAGGTCCTAAATGGATTTGGTGCCCTGTTGAACTGAGCTCCAACCTAGACTGGAAGAACTCCTGCACTGGAAAATGTAACCTAAAGGGGAGAAAAAGCTTAATTTAAAAGTGTCCAAAAAAAGGGGGAAACAGAAGTGCTGGCTAGTAAAATGCCTGCCCACTAGTTTGCTGTCAGCAGAACATCCGCTGAGCAGAAAATAAGATCCAGATTTCTTGCTGCCCAGTGCATGCAGTATACCCATCCTTTTGCTATTCTCTGATAGAACTGAGTTTTGTTGTCTTCGCTACCTAATCAGGAGAAAAAGACCAGTATTTATCATCTCATGGACTTATTTGAGTCTTGTCAACATTTTAAAAGCTCCAAGGACATTTAAATAACACTAAAGGTTTAACTGATGGGAAACCCAAATGTGTTTCCAACTACCATCTGATAGCGCATGCATAGCTTTGACAGTGCATTTTCAAGCCTCTGACAGCATTTTAGGTATTCAGAGAAATAAACATAAAATACTTGGATCTATTAACAAGAATTTTCAGTCTATAAGGGCACTTCAGTAGCTGCAGCAGAGAGAGATGATCCAAGTCCCATTAAGTTGTGCAGATGACCCTAGGAAAGGTGCCTGTTTTTTCGTACTAATGCCCACTGCAAGCAAAGGCCAGTCAGTCTGTTGTGAAAAAAAAACAATCTTAAGACTTTGCATACTGTCGTCCAGCCACCCAGATTGTGTTTTGTTAACAGAAGTACCGTGACTTGTTGAACGATGCGGGCACTGATCTCGGCTATTGAGCAGATCGGATTCTGAGAGAGCCAAGAGGACCTGGAGGGCTTTGTAGATGAAAGCCACTGGGTTGAAGTGCATTTGGTAGCAAACTGCACCATGCTGAGCTCGTATGTAACCTGCTTAGTGTAGCTTACAGCTCCGGCTGGTGCTCTGTGCTAACTGAAGCTTCCTCTATGAGGGAGGAACTGGTGTTTTCCATGAGGTGGCAGAGAACTTGTGTCACCTGCTCTAGCAGGAGCAGAAAATGCATTTCTGGGAGAATGCAGGTATACTTAGCGCTCTATGGATGCTGACAGTCCCCATGGTTCGAACTACCTCCATATCATGCTAAATTATTGCAGTGGACTGTGTTTGCACAAATCCATGGAATTTGGGAAACCTGAAGGTCCCAACTTTGTGTGGATGTTCTCTAGATTGAGAACTTGGCCAGAACTCAGACTTGTCGTCTTCTATGCATAGAGGCTGAAGTAAGACAGCAGTTGCCTTATTACAGTGAGTGTTAGTTCTTTGTACCAACCAGTAGTATAATCAAGTGAACGATTTATTTCACTCTGGGAACAAATTAGGTTGCTTTTGAAGTTAGAGGCCTTATCTACTAGTGTAGTACTCAGTGTATATGTTGTCATTTCAACAAAAGTTTTGAGCTACGATTGGTGCTTATTTTAATGCTGAGCTTTTGCCAGGTCAAAGCAAGAAAAATTGCAAACACTTTCTGCATGGGGATATTTGCTGCATTTGAGACACTGATATTTCCCTACAGCCAATGCAACTTCTGTCCTGCCTGGGTGATGACATGGTCTTGCAAATCTTCCCAGAGTCACAGATCTCTCCATCACAAACGCAGTATTTACTGGAATGGTGATACTATAAGTGATTGCTGGAGGTATCCAGAGTGATGCAGGTATATTTTGGGATACTTGTAGGCTGCCCCATTTCTAGATTGTGGTGTTATATATTTTTGTTTCTATTTTTAAGCAGTGTGCTAGTTTTCTTTTATAATGTCAATGTCTGCTGCAGCACATGCTGCATAAATCATTCAAGAGAGCCACATATTGTTTGCGAAAGATGGATCAACTCTGAACGTAAAGGCAAATTATGAGCAATAGTGACCAGAAAAAAAGATACACCCATGACACAATTTATATTTGGTTTGGTACACTCAGCTTTTGAGATTTCTACATTGATTTGAAAATTCGCAATGAACTCTTCAGAGTGATGCTTTTTACCCTCTTCTCTGATGCTGAGGACAGCTGGGAGTCTGCCCTCAGCACAATTTGGAGTAGTCTCCAGGCTGTTGTAGCTGGTGACTTCAGGGAAGGCTCCTGAGGGGTTGCTTTTTGGCCTTAGGTTGCCAGGATTTCAGAAGCTGTATCTATGCCTCGACTCCCCTGTGGCCGGGGAGGCTGGCTGCCTGCATGGACTTTTGTGCACAGAGCGATGCTGCTGGCAGAGCAGGATTTCCAGGTCCCCGACTGGCAACAACCTGGAGCACCTTTGTGTGCTGACTCGACGCTGCCTCCTCCCAGGCAGGCTCGCTCTGAAGTCCTCCCATACTTCTGAACATGAAATAGTTTGAAGAGAGTTGTTGGCTTTTTTTCCCTTTTCCTCACATTGTTAGCATAAAATTCGAATAGGTTAAATCTGATTCATCTCTCTAACACTTGGAGGGGACAGAGGTCTGGCTATCCTGGGTAATCATAGCAGAATTCAAAGCCTGTGATAGTGCTTTCAAGCAGCAATAAGTTAGTTGTTACCTTGGCTTTGAACAGTTTCCCTGTGGCTTGTGTGCATCTCAGCCACCATCACTAGTGAGGCCAATCAATTAGTGTCACAAGCAGTTTTAGAAAAGGGCCAAGCAGGGAACGAGTGGGGAGCTATTCCCCACCTGCTGTTCTTACTGGTGAGGCTGGGGGGGTCTGGCCTGCCAGCGTGGTATCTATTTGGGAGCTAATTAGTTTGGGAGGTTACAGAAAGCAGGATATACGAGCTTCCCGATCGATCCCTTCCACAGCTCTGCAAAGAGAATACGTAAATGTCATTTTCATAACATCAGCATAAAAATGGAGGAGTAGAGGCCAGATGAGCTCCCTGGCCACAGTCCACAGCTGCCGGATCCACGAGCATAGAGAGTGGAGCAGATACCTCCCTGTGAATATCTGGAGTGGGAGAAACTGCTCCTTCTGGAGGGAATCCTGTGGGTGTAGGAGCAGCAGGTCCTGATGATGACCACAGGAGGAGAGCCAGCGTGTACGATATGCTTTCAACCCACTGGGGCCAGTCTTCTCCAGAAGGACCACATCACGAGCTGTCCTGTGCCATTTGTCCCCACCCTGGTGCTCCAGCTGCAGTCAGTGTGTGCCCCTTGCTTTCCCAAATGCTTCTCCCTCGCCCTGCTTTCTGCAGCCTGTGCTGTTTGGCTGCTAGAGGGGAGACTTGCTAAGTGTGCTTTATGCAGTTCATCTCGCCAATCAGGAGGCAGGGGGTTCTGGCTCCTGCCTAATTACTCAGGTCAGTGGAAATAATGACAAGGTTTTTCTTAGATGTGCATTCAGAGAAGTCTGCAGTTAAGATTCTATCAAAAATGAAAAACAGTGTGCAGCAAAATAATTATTTTTGTAAGGCTTTTCAGGTTTTACCAATGATGAGGGAAACAGCGGGAGTTCGCAAAGGGAATATATTTTATTGATGCCAAGGAATTATTGCATCAGGATTAGAACTTCAGGGGCATGTAAATGTTCGGGACAGTGAAGTATTGCATTGTTATGGAAGAACTGTGCCTTTGAATAAGAGAGAAAAAACACTGAGATGTTTTAAGAAATATATTCCTGTGACTAGCTAGGCGATTTGGAAACATGCTACTGCTTAAGTGGGTCGTGGACAATTCTTCTTGTCCTTTCTGTTATGTCATTCACCTGAGTCTGTGAGACATCTCTTTTTAAAAAAAGCTAATTTCTCACCAATGCTAAAAAAGAAAACCCATAGTCGGTGCCTGTTGAAGAATGAGTAATTAAGTATGAGATTCACTTGAAGTCACTGTCTTGGATTTGTGTTCTCTTAAAACATTCCAATTTTTTTTTTCTTTCAGTGAAGAAAGAGGTGTGGTATTTTTTTTTAACCTGTGCTGTAGTGTCCCATTTCAGTGTTCCATTCTAATACACAAAAGCCAAAATTTCTTTCCTGCTTGGTCAAAGAGAGAACCCCCTGAGTGGACCAAGTAGTGCTCATAAACCTAGCACCTTGCTTTGCATCCAGCAGCACAAATGCCTCCCTTGAGGGCAGCGTTTGACACAGTGCAGGTCTGCGCAGGAACCCCAGGGCCAGCTCAGGAACCAGAAGCAGAATCACCATCTGTGCAGCAAAGGAGGCACATCGAGATAACCTGCTCAGGTGTCTGTGGGGGACACTGCAGTGCACCGTGTAGATGCCAGGACTGCATTCCAAGGGTAGCAAGATCCATCTCTGAGTTGCCTCTCGCATTTCCAGGTGCCCTCTGCAGGTCTATTTCTCATTTTTCTGTTTTAGTCTGAGCGTTTGAAATGCATGTCACTCCCTTAAATTTGCCCAGCATCTTCAGGAAGAAAAGCTGTGTTCTCTCTGAGGGAGAATTAGGCAGCTAGGAGAAAAGATCCAATTCTCCCTTTTTCTTAAAGCCTTCATTTTCTATGCTAGAAAGATTTATAACTAACTAGTTATAAATGTGTTTGGATTTTAATGCCATTTTTATGCTGGCCAAAACCTTGTTAGGCAAAAGTCTAATTGTAGCTCAATTATGGTTAGATAGCTTGCTTAATTAGAGGACTGTTGTGTATTCTACCTCCCAACATACTTCTGGGAGATGAGAATTGCTAGAACAAATTTTGCTGGAATAGCTACAGTCATGGAGCCTTTTCAACATCAGCCTCAGCCTTGCCAGGACCTCACAGCTGAGCAGCTGCTAAAAGAAACCCCGTACCCACAGGAACAGGATCTGAAGAGCACATCCACTCATTGCCTCCCAGCTGAGCAGTGCTTTTGAGTATGGGCTTCTGAACGTGCTAAGAAGTTCAGAGATAAAGCACCTGGAAGCTCTTTGGAAGTGGAGCTGAAGAGGATCCATGTTTCATAGCCTCTCTTGCTCGCGCTCAGTGTAGTCCTTATATTCATCTTTTAAAGAGATCCTGTGCTCCCACATTTACATGTCTGCCTCTCCCACCTCCCTCTTCCCCTCCCTATCCTCCCCCTCAACAATGTAAGACTCCTTGACCTACTATTCTTAACCTTAACTGACAAAAAGATTGTAATATAAATAGGACATTTATAACCAGCATTGGAAATCTCTTCTGTTGTGTGATTATCTACAAAGTGTTATTACCCCCTTTTTGCACAGGAAAATACGCCTAGGTTTTCATTGATCCATCTTGAATCAATGCTTTTAAAAATCTTAGACACATTTTACTTAAGAGCAAAAGCATGCATTTTATGTTTTGACATGGTATTATTGATTGGAAAGGAGAGAGCAGTGCTCTCCACCTGACTGTCTCCTCAGTTTCCTAGTCTGGCAGTGTCTGGTAGCAGAACACCCTTAATGGCTTTGCTCCTGTTTTCTCTGCTTGCTGCCTCTCCTCTTTATCCTCCCAGTCCTCAGCACGGTGCCTTTCTCAGTTTTTTAAAGTAATCAATATTGTTCTCAAGCCTCCTGCTGTTTGCTGTCACTCATATTTGGCACAGCCTATAAATTATGTATGGGTCTTTCTCAGCCCATGTAACATTTCTATTGCATTTGCCAATTGCTAATCAATAGTTCACTTTTCTTATCCTCAAAGACGCGCTCATGTTCTGAAGTTTTAATTCAAGCAGATTTCCCCTTTACATGCAGATGAGGAGAGCAGTGTGACTTTAGCCAGGAAGCTAGAGCCTGCCGATGTACAAATCTAGACCTGCTGTTGTATTTGAGATGTTAACATAAATCCTCTATCGACAGGGCTTTGGTTTCTGCATTCGCTGTGGAGCTACTTCCTACCTAGGCACGGTAGGCAGTGTTTTAGCATGGCTTTGCTTACCTGTGACCCTTTCAACCTCCACTGCACAAGATGCTCACAGTGGTAGCCTGTTTGAACTTCCAGAGCTAATGGCATCTGACATTTAAGTCAACCTTAAAGAAATCTCGGCAAACCCAGTCACTTAAACTAATATGGCAGTGTCTCTTTAAGGAGGCATATTGACAGTCTCTGTAAAGTGTCATGTTATGTTGATTTCTCCATCAAGCGCATGACTCTCCTCTTCCCTAAGTTTTTGCAAGCTTTGAAATTGGGTTGTAAAACAAACAAAAAAAGGAACAAATAATTCTTTTGTAGAAAAAGTGCATTTTTAAAAAAGTTGGATTGCTGACTGTCTGGAATGAGTGAGCGAGCCCTGTAGCATCAACTTGTGCTGCAACATCTTTAATACATACACAAGTGCTGTTAGCTGAGGCAAGGGGAAAGTACCAGTGGAGTGAGACTGCTTGAAACCATATTTTGCTTTAGGCAAAACAGTGTGCTAAAAGAGCTGAAAACAAGAAAAACTGCCTACTGCTATCCCTGCAACATTAAACATCAAAACTCAAGCCATTTACTAGTGAAGGTTGGTCGCTTGAATAAATGCTCGAGATTTGAGAAACTGCTGGTCACAATGGGAAGAAGAGAGAGCTTATTCCTTCAAAAACCTGACAACCCTCGTCACTGCAGAATACCAGTTACTGCCTAAATAAGCCCTCAATTAGGGCTGCTGGCTGCAGATCCTGGAGCTGCAGTCGATGGAGGGGTTTGCTAGAGCACTCTCCATTTTACAACTGTGTGTGCTGCAGCACTTTTTCATTTGGAGTCTAGCAGGGTTTGACCTTCAGGCCATGCTGCAAAGATCTCTACTCTTTGGACCAGATGGTGCCACTTTTACTCACACTGAGTAGCATTTTCCTCCTTAAGAGAGCTGATGTCTTAGCTAAACTACACCAGAGCGAGTCCAATCTCTTGTTTTTTCCAAGCTTTAGTGATGGGAGAGTGGGTTTTTAACAGGGCATAGTTCTCCAGATTGCAGAGTGCTCAGGGGAGTTTGAGTGATTGCTCATGTCCAGGCTTCTGCCTGCAGATTGAGGAGATGTGGGCCAGTTGTCATGAGGAAAGGAGAAACAATAAAATTATAAAATGGTTTGGGCTGAAAGGGACCTTAAAGCTCACCCAGTTCTACCCCTGCTGTGGGCAGGGACACCTTCCACAGAGATACCTTCAGGTTGCTCAAAGCCCCATCCAGCCTAGGTTTGAACACCTCCAGGGATGGGACATGCATGACTTCTCTGCATGACCTGTGCCAGTGCTTCACCTCCTTCACAGTAAACAATTTATTTCTAATATCCAATCTAAATTTACCCTCTTTCAACTTAAAACCACTACTCCTTGACCTATTCCTGTACTCCCTGGGAAAGAGCTCCTCCCCATCTTTTCTGTAGGCTTGTGCAAAGGGAAGGGCAGCTCATCTGTGCTACAGTGACTGAGTTTATCAGAAGGGAGCATAGATGTTGATAACAGATTGGCATTTTAAATGGTGAAGAGATAGTATAGAATAATAAATAGTAATTTCCTACAAAGTTGGTTGCCTAGCATGAGTCAAACCTTTTTCTCTGAGATGTTTAGGATTCGGGGTGCTTGAGCAGAGCTGTTTGGCTGACTGGATGTGAATCTAGATCATGGAAATCTAGGGATGGAGATCCACATCTGGACCATGGAGATTTCCACCTGGATCGTGGGTGTCTAGAGGGTAGAGATCATTGAAATCTCCATCTATATCATAAAGACCTAGAGAAACTCCACTGGTTTTGGTTATTCCAGGTTTATATAGATGTTGCTAAGAGTATTGTGCAGTGTATTGACTTTTAGCCTGCCCAGAGGTCTTGCCTGTCTGAATACAGCAAAGGAGTCCGTGCCCCAGGAACACATGGCCTGAGCAAACAGAACAAATGTGGGAGGACTGATGGCCACAAGGAGGAAAGAAAGGACTTGTCCAGTGTCATAAGGCACAGGAGAGACAGACCTGAGTGGCAGGTTCACCTCTGCTGCCTTCCTTCTGAAACTTTTGCCCGTTAGGAGAGCAGCATTATCTACTCAATAAATTCATTTAGGGAGGACTCATTCCCCTGTGCCTCGCCCATCAGAGTCACTTCCAGATTCCATGTTTCTGCAAGCAGAAACCCTGTGCTTTTGTGCTTCTCATAGTATATCTGTCAGGGTTTTATCCAGTCACTTTTATTGCAATATATTCAATTTCTTGACTGAACTTACAGAAAAAAAAAGTAAAGAGATAACATGGGGAAAGATGAAATCTAAAGTATAAGTGAAACTTATTTGCAAAGGGAGAAATGTGTTGTTTATGTACCATATAACAAACACTCAGGTATGATCTGTGCTGTTTGGCTTCAGTTGCACCTCCTCTGCCAAAGGCTGAGCTACATGACGAGTCAGGCAATTCAAGAAGAGTGTAGGCTTTTGTTTCTGAGTGGTAGCAAAACCCTTCAGTAAAGGAACTGCTTAACTAAGAATCCAGAAGTGCTTTTAAATTCTGTGATTTTTAAATCATCTTTTTATTCTGAAGGACTAGTTATTTTTGAATGTGTGATGCTGGATTGTAAGGGATGTCAGACAGTAGCACCTTCTTTTTTGTCTCCTTCCTTTCTTGTCTCTGGCAAATGGGGACAGATTAGCTGAGGTTGAGTGACAAGGTCACTGCCCTCAGCTATCTGCTGTGTCCCTACTGCATGGTCAACTGAGCCATTTGTGAATTAGCTGCTGAGCCACTGCAGCGCAGAGCTTTAAAGTGGGTTGAAATTGTTCATGGTTAACCTGTGCATTAGTACAGAAGTTGAACCATGGTGCAAAAGTGTTTTGGATGATGCTGTAGCAAGGATGAGACAGATAGTATGGGACAATAACTCTTATATTTATCCCTACACAACTTGTGCTCTCTCCTCCTCCTGAGAACTCTTGTAGCCTTTTCATTCACCACTTGTCCTCAATGCAGGGAGGCTTTCTGTGCATGTACAGAACCTGCTAAAGTCAGCAGAGAAATCAAGGGAGAGAGATTTGGCCATACAAAGAGTTGCAAGATGAATTAATTTTTTTCTCCACTTTGAATTTCCAGTAAGTTACATTTTCTGGTGCTGCTGGACTTTACATCATCCCAGGGGTGCTTCTTTTTAAATATCACTCCTGTAAAATTATTTTTAAAGACATTTGCTGGAATGAAGTCATACTTTTCTCTGATCCACTGGTCAGCTTGGTGTCTGCCCACAGGCAGTATTCAGGACATGCAGTTTAGTAGATATACCAGCCAACTTACATGCATCTTTCAACCTTTATTGCTTCTGTTTGTAGAACACTTTTTCATACTTGGAAGCGGGGAAAGACGGATGAACTTATCCACTACAAGAATATGTTATACCTCTCAGAGCATCCTTGTGTATTTGGCTTTTCTACAGTTTGTGTTTTACCCTGATATTGAACATTTCTATTTTAGAGCAGTTGGCAAGCAGGGAAAGAGCACCTTTTCTTGCTGAGACCCTGAGAATTGCTTGTTTGAACTCTTCTTTCCCTGACATCTGTGGTAGCTGGGCTGTGCTCACACAGTGCTTCAGAGGGTTCAGTGCCCAGCAGCACCATTCCCAGGCAAACCACACTGCTGACCATTGAATGATGCAAAACCTTTCCATCAGTGAGGATTCTCCACGGTCCTTCCAAGCCCTGTTGAGCCACCAAGAAAGACCAGAAGTGCAGCTCATTTCCTACGGGCTCTAAATCTCATGGCATCAATGGGAGCTGCTCATCCCCTTTGGGGAGAGAATGGGAAACAGGAGGCCAGGAGCTCTGCTGGCATCCGCTGCTGAAAGTCTGCAGAGGAGCTGGGTTTGCAGGATTGTAAATCATCTGGAGCAAGAGAGCTACGTTAGTTAATCCCAGATGAGGATCAGATCACCTGCCTTGCAGCCCAGACCATTTCCCAGGACCACTGCGCTGGCTCAGATCCTGTTGGCTCTAATTCCACCCTTTGTTCTATTTTTGTATGGTAGGATTTTTAATTAGTAATTCTGTTGAATTTATAACATGTTGCGACTGTGTGTCCCCTGAGCATAAATAGAGCATGGAAAAGAAAGGAGGCAGTGATTTAATGCCAGATCATCGTGGGCCCAATTCATAAAAATGTTATACTTTTTATGTAGGAAAAGAAGTATCCATGTAGCGTATTTGGAATTCATTGAATCTTTTCTTATGCATAAAAGTTGCCAACTGCTCATTACTCACTGAAGGGATTCATAACTCAAAAGAGGGCAGAAGCAGAAGAAAAATGAGCGTGCCCTAGTTAATGTGTAAAATTCAAATATTAAAAAAGAAAGAAAGAAAGTCTGGCAGGAATATGGGGTAAGTAAATCATCCCTTTAAAAAAGAAACCTCTATTAATTACCTAAGTACAAGATTCGCGACTGATAACTAGTCAGAGCAAAGATATATGCATAACCTTACTTTAACTTTTAAACAGCACTTGTGATTGTTATTNCTGTACACACGCTCATTACCGTACTGAGTAAGAAACTTCATATACTGTACCAGAAACCGCAACTAGACAAAAGTCATTGGTCAAAGATCATTTACATTCCTTTTTAGTTGCTTGTACTCCCTCCAGAGAAACTCTGATTTATCAGGAGATTTGAGCCGTAGTTCCTTCCCAGTGCAGTGCTTCCTTACACTTTAGGGGGACAGGAGTTCCAAGGGGAGATGCAGCATCTTCCCATTGCTGCTGTTTTTAATTTCCAGTTTCCTGACTTCCTAGCTGTCTCCAGCATGAGTTGGTGCATGAGGAAACTCTCTGCTGCATCTTATCACCTATCTTGACAAACTCCTTGGAGGAGGGTGGAGGTGGAAAGAGAGAGCATAGCACATGGTGTAACTCAAAGTGCAAAAGCCCTCAAAGCAGATAGAGATGCAGATGTGTGCTACAAAATGCAAAGGGGCCATATACCAAGTGGCAAAGCAGTACAGACTCTGGGCAGTGCAGTTTCACAGTGACGTGTAGTTTAGGGATTTGAACCCTTAANTGCTTGTACTCCCTCCAGAGAAACTCTGATTTATCAGGAGATTTGAGCCGTAGTTCCTTCCCAGTGCAGTGCTTCCTTACACTTTAGGGGGACAGGAGTTCCAAGGGGAGATGCAGCATCTTCCCATTGCTGCTGGTTTTAATTTCCAGTTTCCTGACTTCCTAGCCATCTCCAGCATGAGCTGGTGCATGAGAAAACTCTCTGCTGCATCTTATCACCTATCTTGACAAACTCCTTGGAGGAGGGTGGAGGTGGAAAGAGAGAGCATAGCACATGGTGTAACTCAAAGTGCAAAAGCCCTTAAAGCAGATAGAGATGCAGCTGTGTGCTACAGAATGCAAAGTTGCTGTATGCCAAGTGGCAAAGCAGTACAGGCTCTGGGCAGTGCAGTTTCCCAGTGATGTTTAGTTTAGGGATTTGAACCCTTAGATGGGATACAGAATTGATATCAGATAGTGGGTGAAAAATAAAAGGATGCTGAGAGAGAGTTTTGAAAGCAGTGAGTTAGGCCATGGCCATGCTCTTGTAAAGCAACGTTTCAGGTGGAGAGCAGCAGAGATGCAGAAGCTGCAGCAGTCACTCTGCTGTGAGCTGGGCAGCCCCTAGGTCTGTGTTTGTGGTAGTTCACCATGCACAAGACCCATTCTCACTCCTCCCCTGAAAGAAAGAGAGATCATGCACATCTCCTTGGCATCTCCTGCTTACTTTAGTACCTTGGGGCACTCCCTGAAGGTACATCTGCACTCACAGAGACCTTGGCTTTCCCCAGAATATGCCAAGGAGTCTGGTGGAAGTGGCAAACAGAGAAATAGCCAAGCATTTTTTGACTCTCAAGGCTGACTAGTGCACAGGCATCCCACAGCAAACTGTAGAATCGTTGCCATCAGTTTCAGTGGGAGTGAGATATAGCCCATAATGAGGTCAGCTATAAGGGCATGGACTTGACATCAGAAGCAATTCCTGATGTGCTTGTTATCTGCTCTCAGAGGAACCCTGGCTTGTTTTCGCAGCCGGCAATATACCAATTCCAACAGCTTATTCTGGAGTTCTCTTTGGATTTTTACTAATAGGCAAGATTCATGGGCTAGACTCAAAGTTATAATTATTTGAGACTGGGTCTAAGATATACCTCAGCACTCACTTCACACTGGAGACCTTAAGAGAACTGCAGGCTACTACCCGCACATCTAATTTTTTTAAGGAGGTGATGGTTTCTGTTGGCAAAAAAGACTGAGCTCCAGTGTGCTGTGAGGTGATGTATTTTGAAAGCACGTAGCTAGCAGATCCAGTACCCGACCCAAAGTTAGGCCTGGCCAATTTCTTCCTCCCAGCCAGTGTTTCCCCTTCACTTTCAAATGCATCCAACGTTTTCCTGCCCTGCCATTCCCAGCTAGCGTACACTGTTTCTGCAGCTACTCAAGAGCTGCTGAGTAGCATCACAGAAATGACCACGTTTTAATGATGCCCCAAGCAATTCCTGTCTACATAAAGTTCATTAAAGAAATTGCCTGGGATAAGAGCAGCTGTGTGAACATAAGATACTTTATTATTTTATTTGGCATCTGATTTGTATCTCACTTGCACAATTTTTTTGCTGGATTGACCTTATTGCCCTCACTGAAGTTTACTAACAATTTATACAGATCAGAATCAGTCCATATAATTATATATCATAATTATCAGCTGCTATAAATTGGTGTTGGTCCACTGAAGTCTAATTACACCACCTAAGGAGCTGACTCATTTGTTATGACTCTGTTATACAATAGACTGGAGCTAATTATACTGTCTGTCTATGTATGCATCTTGGTGTGTATTTTCCACCTCTCTTTATCCTCTTTCATTCCTCATTGCTTCTCCAGTGTTTCCAATTACATTAGGTATTTTGCTCCCCATGGAATAGTTTCCAAGAGATAGTTTGGGGAGCCTGGAATTAACCTACAGTCTGGAGGCTCAATTTTGTGACCTTGAGGCGATACAGAGGTGTCAAATTGCCTGCATTTTTACAAATCTAACCTTTCAACATATTTTGGAGTCAAATATATAGCTGGATATTTGCTTGCAGTTGATTCGTTCTAACATCTCAAGCCGAGAATATTTCCCCTCCTATTAGAAAATGATCCTTTGCTGAAAAATGTGAGGGAACTGCATGTTGATTAGAGCTGATGCAATGATGAGAAGGGGGAGCCCTGGTTAACACTTTTATTATCTACGGCTGTAGCTATTTGTCTCAGGCTGCGTCCAAATCTGAAGAGACCTTATATATATGCCACATGGTGCCATTTGGGAGCAGGCAGTGCTGCCCAGCCCTTCAGTGGGATCTGGGGAAAAGGACCTGCAGGCTCAACGCATCCTGGAACATGTTTCAGTCAGCTTTGAGACATATTCTGCTACGTTGCCATATGATCCAAACTAACTTGTCTGATGACTGGTAGCAAGTTTCAACTGTTACTAAATCAGCTGGGGAAAGCTTTCAGAGATGTTGTTGGGTATGAGATGGAAGTGTCCAGATAAAGAAAGCACGCGGTGGGTCTATCTGATGCTATTGGGAGTTTCCAGGAACCAGCTGACTCGAGGCTCATTGAATTTTCAGAAGCTGAGAAATTGAAATGTAACATATTTAAATGTAGTTGACTTTTTTCTTTTGCTTAAGCATGCTGCGATCAGATTGACATTTTCTTTATTTTGTTTTGCAGTTCTTTTTTCTGCAGTGCCTGCAGTTGTTTTATTCACCAATTTGTTCTGTATTAATTGCAGTGGTGGGGCATGCTGAGCAATAGGTACATGAGAGTCCCAGCACTCCTGTTGCTGTAAGGATAACACTGACCCAACCGGTTGGCAAGAATCACTATTCGGCTTTTGTGTTGTCGTTGCCGCTGCATGAGGCAGCCACACTTCTGCAGTGCAGGGCCATACGTGCTGCTGCTCTGCATAACACACTGTAGCGATCAAATCCACGTCCGTTGTGGTCACCTACTCTGTCTTTCCAATCAAAGCAAATGTTGAGCAACATCTATGATGACCTAGAGAAACAAGGGTCAGGAATGCACACTTAAATGGAACTGAATGCATTGTTCCAGCTGTCCTATTACAGAAGAGTGCATTAACTACTGCTCACACCTTGTTCTTCCTACAGTATAGAAGACAAAAAAAAAAAAAAACAAACAAAAGAATGCCTTGCCTCATGCCATAGTTGTTCTTAATCTATTTCCTTAAGTACTGTGAGCTCTGTGGGAAGGTGAGAACCTCAAACTCCCCAAAAGAAAAGTTGAGTTTTATTTTCTTGTTCCGTGTAACACATTTGTAGTAAATCACCGCTCTGCTCAGGATCGGAGTCTCTGCTTCCTCCAGAAAAGCTACTTCTGTGTTGTACCATATTCAAGCTCTGTCTGCACATGGTGCAATTATGGTATTAAAAAGAGGGATCCTCTGTCAGATACGTGTATTTAGGTGAGCAACTGATAAACAGATTAAAGTTGAAACTGTGAGGAAAAGTAGACCAGCAATTAAACCATCAAAGGCAACCTACAGCAGATTTTGTTAAATCCCCTGGTTTTTAACCAGGTGGAACCAAATCACTTTAGCAGAGGCGATGAGGCTGGTTTTTTATCAGTGCAGCAGCAGCAGCAAGATGCCGCCCTCCACACAGACTGTTTACAGTCTTTATCTCTGGTTCTTCTCTAGTTTCAGCTGCTAACACTCATTGTGTGAATTTATTAGTCACTTGTAATTTCTTCATTGATTTTTGTTAAATCGTTTCCTGGCTTATGATCTTGGCAACCTATTTCTGTTGGTTAAACAAGCTGGCTTGTCAAGCAGGTTTTCCCAATGTCACAGTTCTAGTATTAACTCTCTTTATTGAGTAATGCTGCTTCTTATCCAGGATGAGATCAGACTTCATAGCAAGTGGATCAAAGCCACGAAGTTTAGATCCAAAATCAGAGCTGAATCCAAGCATTTCTGAAATTTGAGGATGTTTGAATTGAGGTCTGGTTGACCCTACCACGGAGAAAGGTTCAAGCAGTAAAGTTCAGGACTGAATTTGAATTATCTCACTAATTAAAGGAGTTTTTAGTCCCGTGTTTTAATGTTGGGTCCATCTTTGATAACCACTGGTCAGACATGGTGAACGGCTAAACTGTCCAGCAAAGAGGTTTAACACCTGCTGAGATATGTGCAGATTTACCCAGAAATGGTCTGTTGTATTTGAAGGACATAACTTGTGCTGGCAGCTGGAGAAACATGGTCAGTTAATAGATGGAAACATAAGAAGCAACAAAGGGCCAAATTCTTTATCAAAGTACTTTGATTAATATTAAATGCTACACATTTCTGAACGCGCTACTCAGGTTTCTACCCAAATACCAAAGGGCTGTTATAGCCGTATCCATAACAAAGGCAGAATTATGAAACCTTATGTGAGAAATGCTGTTCTTAAGATTTTCTTCAGTTGTGTTTTGCAAATGAAGTAATGTTGATTTATTCAGATATGGCCCAAGTGCTCATATTAATTTTGTGGGATGTACACCCAAACATCTGAACCATGTTAAGGTTTGACCCATCACCTCCCCAATGCCTAGACCAATATGTTATGGTGTGCAGTGACACAGATAATATTGTATTTCATTAAGATTTTAGCGCTACAGTGTGATGAAGACAGATCTTGGTGCGTGGGTTTCAAATTCAAAAACTTATGTATGATACTAATATTTCAAAAGAAACTCTTCAAAATGTGTTTTAACAATGTAGATTCAGAACCTTGCGTTTCACTTATGGATGGAATTATACCACCGTGAGAGATTATTTTTATTCTTCATTTTAGTAACAAGAGTAACAGTTTTCCTATATAAACACACTTTTGCACTAACAAATAATGTATTTCAGCAAAAAAGAAAACCAAGTATAATAACTGTGTAACTATGATCATTCTGGAAAGAGCCGTGGGTTGTGTAATTGTGGCTTGGTAGTTTATATAATCTAGGAAAACTGATACAAAGCTTTGAAACACTCAAAAGTTTGGTTCATGTGAGAGTTGACATGAACTCTGTTCCTGTTCTCCGCGCTCTGTTGCCAATGAAAAAAGAAATATCAGTAGGCTCTTCACTAAATATTTCTAAACTAGTTCTCTAACATGAAGACTTTTTAATTACAACTTTTCACAAACTAGTCATTATCTTATTTCTGTCAGCAAATTACACTGAAAACAACTATATACTTCATCTCTCCTCTAATAGAGTTGCTGTAAGGACCCATGATCCTGTATGGGTCCATAGTATGTTGAACTCATGAACATATCACATCCTCTTTATAATTTCTTGTTACTATGTAGGATTTTGTACTGAAAAACTTTGACAATGTCAACATAAATGAAAGGAATTTTAGGAGGTAAACATAGGTTTCTGATAGTGTGATCAGTATTTTTAGAGGCTTTCACAGTGACATGTGTTCATCATTGTTTGACTTTTACATATGAAGGGACATGAACAACAGAATGAAAGACTCTATGCTTATGTATTTACCAATTAATCATCTTTGTAACCTCAAATTAAGAGAGAAGAGCTTCTAGCCTGTACATGGCCTTACTTTGAGTGTGCATCTTGTCCATGTCACTTAAATGTTTTTCTCATCTGCAACTGGGTCTAGAGGCACTTATCTGTTGTAGAGAGATATCATGAAGATCCATTTCATGTTGTAAGGATGCACTGCCAAAAGGTAATTTCCAGGGCTCAATACCATCAATACGTCCTATTGATTTCAGTGGGGTTTCCAGTGAAAGTAACACTGAATCCAATAATAATGTGAGGAGCAAATGTCAAATTTAGCAGAAATATTGCTGGTTTTCCATCTCCAATGAATTAGTTCCTGCTTTATCCACCTGTAAAGATTACTGATTTGACTTCTTTTACAACGAGCTTTGCCAAACACATTTCAGAGGAGTTTCAGGAGAAGAAAGTTTTCACTAACTCCTGTTTTCCTGGATACTTTTTAAATTATTTTCATGTGTTTGGCTATTGCCTGTTAAAATCAAAAGGAAAAAAGAAACTCTTAACATGAGGTATTTAGCTAATTGCTGTTCTCCAAGCAGGGCTGTAAATTCCAGTGACTGTACATAAAGGTAGTTTGGGGTCTGTCCATATTTTTGGTGCTGGCATCAGTGCAAAAGTATTAGAAGTAAATGCAAATGCATTAAAACAGATACTTTGATTTTACTTTGGGGGGGGAGGAAGTGGGTTAACATAAAGAGCCTTTTTTCAGAGAGGATGCATCTTGTGTTTATAAGATAATTTATGACCTGAACGTACATTATATGCAGTATTCTCTAGATCCCTGAAGTTCCACGTGATAGCTTTACAGTAGCATGTCCAAAAGGCTTGGGTGAGTCTAGCAGAACATACTGGAACATGTTGTCCTTGAAGCCTCTGACACCTTCCTGTGCTAATGGGAGAACCTGTCTCTGTTTTCCCAGGGTGTTTGTAGCAACTTTCACTTCTGCCTGGTCCCACGTCGACCGCGGCGCCTCACTAGCTGCAGTGGGAGGTTTTAAGCAAAATCTTGAAATGCATGTTTACACACGGTGCCAGATTTCAAGTACAGGAGAGAATCTCAGAGCCAATTTATTACTAATTGTCCCTCCTGGCTGTGTCTGTTCAACTTCTTGGAACAGCCAGCCCTACAGATCTCTGTAAATACTAATCTTCTTATACTTAAGGTATCAGGTTTTCTTTGATGTTACCAAATATGTTGACTCTTATCTTGGTTGAAGGCACAATCCAGACACAGTTGTCATTAATAATGTTGTGTCTGCTGCTTCGTTATGGAGAAAACAGCGAGTTGCTTCCTTTCACAACAATAACTATTCTGCACTTCAGTAATGACCAAACCTATTTGATTTACACCCTATTTAATGTTCAAAATGACACTTTTACTTCCCTGAATCTAAAAATAAAGCTCAGGCCCTGATCCTGGTAATGTGTGTATATGTGCTTAGCCTGACACTCAGAAGCCCCTTTCAGCAAATGAATACATGTGAATAAATATCTGCAGGACCAAGGTCCTGTGCTTCATTTACTTGCACTGCTGTCCTGCAGGCAGGGATTTTTCTAATATGTATAGTCAAGTTTCAACTCACAAAGAATCTGAGCCTGTTAGTCCTAACTGGCACAGGCAGATTCATTTAATTCCCTATTCCTGAGACATTTTGCCAGTTCATTAGCCTAAGTAGAACAGTTCATGCAAGTAAAGACTTTTAGGCAGAATCCAAACAGTTAAAAAAGTCACACGTACTAAATTTCTTTACATGGGACATCATTCAGGAAATTCTACACTTTTGTAAACGTAAGGCCTGATCCTCACCTGCTGTAAATTGGCACAGAGGTAGTGACTTCACTGCTGCCACTGCAGTTAATGTCAGCTGAGCACAAGTCCATTTCCTTTATAGTGACATTTTGGTCTTCTCATGACTCATTAACTTGACCACGTACTCCCTGTGAACCTGATCTAAAACCTGTATCTCAATTACTTGATCATCCTTAGGAATGGTTAATTAACAATTGCATGGGTTTTTTTAAAAAAATAAAGAAAAGACAGAAAGAAGAGGAGATATGTGTCAATGTTTTCCATTTGGCTGAGTATTATGTTATGAATAATATAATATGCATTTCAAGATCTTGTTAATTTTGATGTGATAATGGGAATTCCTAGTGGAATTCTTTGTCCAGAAGTATGAATGGTATTAGCTCAACAGTTCTATGATTAAGCAATAAGACCTGCTGAGGCAGGCGCAACTCAAAGATGATTGACTGTTTTAATTGATTGACATCCAGAGGTAAAGCCAAGGGCACCAATTTACAGATCAGGTCAATTATCTCTTGGTAATGCCCACTTGGTGTGTCTTATTGCTATGCTAATATTAACTGTTATTGAAACATTTTAATGAGTTTTTAATTTAAAAGTGGTAAATTTTAAAAGGGTGAACATTAAATTATTCAACTTGAAATAATGGGAACAGAAATCTTATGCTTTGCTAATGGTGATGTAAAAGTTTTGTTGCGCATACCAATACTTTTAGAGATCATTTTAGTTCATCTCCTGGGGAAGGCAAATTCTGTTTGGCATTTAATAAAAGCCCATGATGCGGCAACACAAAATAATTGGGAATCTTCTGAGCAACTCCCAAAGCCTGGGAAATAACCAGAGACTGCTGCATCCAAATGTTAAGTGAAAGCCACCCCAGAGAGAAGATGCTTCTCATAATGACATTCAAGTTCTACTTGAGGAGGCAATGGAGGTGCTCAGCATGACCTCAAATAGAGGTCTCTAATAGAAAAGGAGCCAAGCACAGGATTGGGCATGGCCTCAAGCTCTGCCAGGGGAGGTTTGGGCTGGACATTAGGAAAAAAATTTTCACAGAAAGGGTCATTGGACACTGGAACAGGCTGCCCAGGGAGGTGGTTGATTCACCTTCCCTGGAGGTGTCTAGACACAGGTGGACGAGGTGCTGAGAGGCATGGTTTAGTGTTTGATAGGAATGGTTGGACTCGATGATCCGGTGGGTCTCTTCCAACGTGGTTATTCTATGATTCTCTGATTGTAGGAGAGAGACACAAGTCCCCACAAAGATGGCACTGCTAGGCTCTGCCAGCCAGCCAGCCACCCACTCCCTGACTTTCGCCACATGCTGTTGAAGCACAGGCACAAAGCGCTGCGTGGGAACCCGGCTCTGTTTGCTGTTCTTGACAAGAACTCACTCCTGTAATTTAACACATTCTTTGTCAAGGAAGATTTAATTTCAAAGAGCCCCGTGGCTCACTTTCCCACTCCAGTCAGCTGTCCAGTGCGTGCGGCTGCTCTTCTGCTCCAGGTTACCCAGCAGAGCTGGCAAAGTAGGGTATGTGCTGGCACTCCAGCTTATGCTGTGCAGGAGCACAGGGAGATGGGATGTGTTGAGTCTCAAGGGTGCATGTAGCTCCTCTGAGGACCAGCTTAGAAAGAAAGAGACCTATTAAAGTTGCCTGGGGAAGAAGGATACGGATGCAGTTATTATATAAGCATGCAGTAGCAACCAGGAGGATCCAGGATACGTCCTCTGTGAGCAATTAGTTTATGACTCTAGAATGCAAGATCCTGTATAAACAGAATGGGCACATAGACATTCACTGAAAAGTAAAGGGTGTGGATGTTTTAGGCAGTTATTGAAATATACTTGAAACATTTTTTGTGTAGGTCATGGAAAAGAACAGCTACATGGGTTGTATCCAATAGACAGGAACTGCCTTTCGTTCAGGCAGCATCAAACTAAAGTTTTAGGAGGACTTTTAGGAGGGTAAACATCTGCATGGTCATGAAATCTTGCTCAAGCTGAAACAGTGTTGGAGAGAAGTAGGTCATTCAAGAAAAAGTATCAAGAGCACAAGTGCAAAGTGTTCCTGTGTAAACAAAAGAGAGGAAGGATAGTAAGAAACCAGTTTAGTCAAATCACATTTTTTTCACTTCAAACACTAGGAAGAGTATGCCTTCACACACTAAGAAGAGTAGGGGAGAATAGCCTTAATATTTATGCGGTATAAGTGTAGTGGGAAACAGTTAGATAGAACAATGTGCAGTATATAGTGTAGATGGGACATCAGTGGCCTGAAGAACTTCCTTGTAGTACCTGTAAGAAACTAGAGTAACCACAGCTCTTCTGGAAATGATCATGTCACAGGGCTACAGCACAGTAAATATACTGTCTTCCTCCAGAGAAGAAAGACTAGACGTACAGCGTTTTAGTAAGGTTTTTAACATCATCCCATATGCTATTTGTATCTGAAATCTAGGAAACTGGTTGAAAAACTGCAGCTGCTAGCAAAAGGAAAGGGAAGAGGGTCTAAAACAAGTGGGTTTTTATGGTAGTCTCTTGCCGGCCCTGTACTTTTCAGTATTTTCATTAGCTGCATGGATCACGTAGGCTGTAGCATCTCCAACACCAGGGGTATTTAAGATGTCACACAAGTATCTGTCAGGTGTGATATGGAACAGCTGCTCCAGCCTTCAGGCAGGAGCATGAACTACGTGGCCTCCACAGCCCTTCCAGTCCCATCCTTCTGTGCCTCACATCAAAATATTTTAAGCTAGTATGCCAGAATTTAAACTCGAATGGCTGAGACAGAGGAAAATATTATTTTCTGCCAATCCTATTATGTGGGCTATAACCTCTAGCAGGAGGGTGGGGGGAATGAGGGATGTAGTAAAGTCTTACAATGCAACAGTAAGACTCAACAGGGCTCATCTGTCAGCAAGTCTGGACAGGAGAGGCAAAAAAACCTCAAACAGGACTAGCAAGTCTGCAGACTAGGTGGGTTTTCCCTTATTCTTTTTTTTCAAATTCTCCCTCAGTTTGCTCTCTCTATCAGCCCTTATTTAAGGGAAGACAGACTCGCTTATGCTCGAGTTCAAGTAAAACTTTCCAACTTAAAAAGTTTCATTGAGTGCCAAATGATGCTAAGCAAGCTTGCCTGTCCCTGACTGACATAGCATTGTGTGACTGCTGTCCCTGGGACCAGCACAAATACCAGTTATCAATCTCACAGGCAAGTTAAATGAAAGATAGAGGGAAACGTGCATGGTGACAGACTAGCTTTTGCACTCTGTTGGGTGTTGCAGGTTGCTCAGCTGTAGTAGAAGTATAACCGTAGCATGAGATGTCAGTGGTTTTTTCATTGTCGGGGTTTGAGGTCAGTACTTCAGAATGTCCATAAAAGAACTTTTGCAAGGCATGATGTGGGAGCCAGGGGACTTGCTTTCTGCTCTTTTGTTTCCCTGGCTGGGGGGGTGAACAGTGCCTAGCACTGGTGAGTGTTCTGAGCTGAAGAGATGGAAAAAGCTGTTTGAGAGCCAAGGATTTAATCATGCTGCAAGGGTTAAAAAAATGCTACTGTCTTACCCAAGGCTTGAAATACATGCTTACCTAATGTATAATAGGGACCCAGAGACACAAAAGAGTTAAATTATGCATCTAGCACTATGCTGAGTACAGACTGTGTAAATAAAAGCTCTAAATAGTTTCAATTCCTTATGTATGTTTTCAAAATACCCTTTGTTAATGCTCTTGAGTTTGGACTGACTTTTTTGGGCAAGGGATCAACAGTGATGTGAAGATGAATTTCACGCCCCTCTTAATCCATGCCACGAAGTTATTCAAAAGTCAGTGAAAGATCAGTTCCAGTTCAGCCCACACTGATGCCCTAATCTGCGTGCTGTCATCAGGCAATAGTGAGTTTGGAACATGCCATATGAGAGCCTGGCAGATGTTGCACAAACTGCCTTTTCCTTCCTGCTTCCTGGGCTTTCGTCAGCCATACGCTCTGTCATGGCAGCAGGCAGGAACGGGGTCGTATCAGCTGCTCAGTAATGGTTCTAAGACTGCTTCATTTTGCCTATTGCATGCTCACAGGTCTCTACAGTGCTTGTTATTTTCCACAATCTAGTCATGTATCAGAAATATCCGTTGCTTCTATTTGTAGTAGCAAAAGTTCACCGGCAGCAACTATCACCAGTGGCTTTGGGGACAGGTAATTTTCTAGACACCACAAAAACCCATCTGATGCTCCTTTGGGGGGTGGTTAAAACAGGATCCATCGAACCGTACACTATTTTACCTTTCCTGGCTACTCATTGATAGGGGAACCTCGGGATAGTGTTTGCATTAAGTCTCTGGTTACACTAGCCCCTGCACCAGGCCAGCTATGCGCCACCCAACCTTATGCAGAAACCCATGATCAGCACAAAATTGAGCCTGAGCTACTAAATCCTGCTCAGATTATTTTGCATTAAGCTGACTACACTGTGTTTATATCAGATGTGGTGGTGTGAGGATGAGCAGAACAGATACACATCCACCTGGAGGGGAGCACACAGACTTTACTAAACCCCCTTCTATTTGACTCCTTCTTCCATAGCCAAGGATGTACTGTTACCTGGAGGTGCAAGACTTCTTTCCAGAGTCCATTTCCTTTGCTCACTAAACCGACAAGTTTACTTCTGTGTTTCCTCTTCTGAATGGAAATAGACTTTCCATTTTGCCCTGCCTCTAAGTTAGGGTGTCATCTTTGTTGTTACTTTTTGTTTATACTTTGTTGTTACTTTTTGTTTATACCCAGATGGGCCCTAAATAGCCGTGTTCATAAATGGAACTGCTAAGCAGGGCTGCTTCCAAATGCACACTACTGTACTGCTCTGTGACTGAGGTCCCCAAAATACAGCAAAGAGGTGGGGGATTACTTAAAGGAACTTTCCCTAATCACCACTTTCAGCTTTGTAAATACATGAGACATTAGTAGGTGCAAATATGTAGTGAAATGCATAAATATCCTGGGCTGAGCGTCATCATTTTATAGCTTAAAAAAATGAATAAATAAATGCATAGAATAAATCTACTATTAAAGAAAGCTTTTTTAATATAACTTTTCAGTTTCTCAATCTCAAGTATTTTAAACTGTTTGTTATCATAGGTCTCTGTCCTATGATAGTTTCTTTCCTCATGTCAGCTGAAATCCTCTCTGGATAGAGTTTGTTACAGGATCAGATTCTTCTGCAGAACAACTAATGGTCTATTACAGTGACAAACATTACTGGGTGATGTTACATCCCATTGCAAAGTATTTATTTTCTAGATATGAAGAAATGCAGAAAAGCATCAATCTGTCTTTGATGCTTGTGTAAGAAATGGAGTAGCACAGCACAGTGAGTTCATGTAATATGTATCTCTCTCAAAACACGTCGATCAGATGAACAGGAGGTAACGTCACTTTCTTTTAAAGGGTGAAAGGACGGTGTGTCCTACAAGAAAACAGGCATTGTTGATTTGTGCCAAATCCTATACTGTTGTAATGGGCTGTTTTATTTCATTGAGCTTGATCACTGAGGAATTTACCTTTCAAATCGCTAGAGCTGTGAGTAAAGGAGAAAATACACATCATGCATGTATAGGCAATTTGTGCCAAACTATTCAAAAGCAATATAGGTTGTCAGCAAACAGGGCTATTTGCTGTGTGCCGGTATCTGCTGTATGTCGCATATTATCTGTAACAACTCTGCAATTCATTCTTTCACTTCTGTTCTCTCTCTTTCATCACATTAGATTATGTAGAGGCACTTCAAGGTAAATTTTTAAAACTGTGTGGGAGATGCATGTTGGAGGAAAACTAAGAAGCAAATACCTTGAATGTTTTTTAGCACAACTCCATCTGTCACTTATTTTGACAACTTACCTGCTCATGTCACCTCCGTCTTGTGCCGCTGTGTTGAGTCATATTGTGTTATCTCTGAATAACATATTTTGGAACCAGGGCTGCCTTAAAAATGCCGCATGCTCAGTAATTGTAAGATAGGTTTCTGTGAATAAAAAATATACGGGACAGACTATTTCTGTTCAGCTGCCTCCACAGCCCTGCTGTGTCTGGAGTGTTATGCTGTAATGAACCCACTCAGTGACACCGCACGCTTAGGGAAGCTCAAGGTCAAGAGACTCATTTACATTGTGAGTGCAACACCTCTTGCTGAAGTGCTGTTCCACATTGCCCTCGCTGATATGTCTTATTGCCAAACTGCTCCTTCCAGGCTGTGCAAGATAACAACTCAGCTAAGAACACTCAGAGATGACAGTGATATAAAATATTAATATGGCCTTATAGAAAACCATCGATAGGCTCTTATGGCAGCTGTGATTTTATTTTGCAGTTTACTGTATTAAAAGAGCACATTCAACTTTCAATGTAGCCAGTTTCAAAAGTGTGTTACCTGTAGGCTTCCTGATAATTTGCAGTCACAAATTATTGTTTCTTTAAGGCTTTTCTGTCACTGTGTACAGGGGAAGAGCAGAAAAGAGAGAAATGCTAGAACCAAAGTGAAAGCAGACTGCAGTGAAACCAAAGTGAAAATACAGAGTGAAGCTGCCAGCTACACAGAATAATCCAACAGAAGCCAATAAAAAGAAATCCTCCCCACTCTCTTTCTCTTAGTGGCTGCTACTTAGTGTTTCCCTTAACTTGAGGACGTGCTTGTCTCTCATGAGAAGTGGGAGACAGATTATGGCCCTTTATCAACTCAGAGGGACAGCCTGAGAGGCTGGCTGATGCCTCCCTGTCCCAGCCACCAGGAACCTCCTGCTGGTTTGGGTGTTTTGGGGTGCGAGAGTCATTGAGGGGCTTCAGTAAATTGCTAGGATGGGATATAAGCTTAATGGCATTTTTCAGAATTCATAATTAGTCAACAAGGGTACGTAGAGGTAAATACTGATACAAGCAGAGATGATCACTTCAAAGATGATGTTAAGTCTTTTTGTGCAGCACAGGCTCTGATTCTACAACTGGTTGTAATGAACAAAAGGAGTCCCTCTGACTCCATCCAGCTGTCAATCAGGCCAGACTCGTGTCCAAATGCCAGAGCTGTCTGGTCAACTTGCCTGCTCACATTCTTGAGGGAAGTGTGATACGTGAGACTCATCGTGGAATTTGGAGCCCAAATGCTTTTTAAGAGAGTGCCGGTCCCTCTGCACGCCTTCCTGGTGTTCAAGGTATCAAGGACTCTGATGTTACGATGTTTTGAAGTTGCACAGAGAGAAAACACAGATCCTGGGAAATGCTAGAAAGGGAAAAGCTTAGGGATTTTGATTAGTGATCGTCCCTGTGATAAAATGCATTAATCTCCTAAGGATTACTCGTTGAGATGATAAAAGTTCTCTAACTAGGTCTGTGGTATAGACGAGAAAGGAGGAAGGCATACTCAAAGGTTGAGCTTTCCTTTTTTGGCCTATAACACAAGAGCCCAGACATTCCTGGCATTTAGGGATTTCCTCTCCTTCGGAGGCCTGGGGAGCCTGGGAACAGGCTGTACAATCCAAAGGTGGGTGACAGGTACTCCTCCTGCAGATGGCAACTGCAGCAGGAGGCTATAGGCTGAGCAGGATAGAGCTCCGCACCCTGGCACGCATCATGACATTAGCTGGTGTCAGCACAGTCCTTCAGCAAAAGAAAATGTAAGCATCAGATCACATTTATGCATCCAGGTTGTACCTGTCCTGCCAAGCTTGTGCTAACGGCATTCGCTGTTAATAGGTTTGGGGACACCAAGTGGCAATGGAAACACATTGACTTACTATTCATTGATGAGCTTTGCAGAGGCAAAATGTGTTTGTTGTAAATCAGCTGTGTATTTCAGTAAGGTGATTTTGGAAGTCAAATGTACACATATTTCTGGGCTGGTTTCTACGATGTTCCTTTAGGTGGATTTCCTGGTCTATGTCTTGCCTAAAGCTATGGGAGACAGCACATGGTATAAAAACAGCTCCTGAGATGAAGAGCATTAGGCGTATGATACAGCATACAGGCCCTTGAGTAATGAGCTGAGGAGACAATAATCTAGCATGAACAGTACATCTAATTACATGCAGAAGATTCCTCTGTTTCACAAAGAGAACTGGAGTCTGAATACAGGAGTCACAAAAGCAACTGAGTGTGCGGCTTCCACCTGGTTTCCCTCTCTTAAGGTTATAATAACAGGACATTGCATGGTAGAACTGTACCTGGTAACAAGAAAGTTCACCAGACTGCAGAGCTGGAACAGCACTTGTTATTGCTTAGTAGCACGTCATTGGCCTAAGAGGATGAAGAACCAGCCTGAACCTGCTAGGGGGTTTTCCATGTAAGATTTATTTATTATTACAGATTTCTTGTTTGTACTTGGGCTTTGGATGGCAGCGAGGGATAAGGGAAACTGCAGAGCTTCTGTCAACCTTTTCCTCTCCAAATACCAGTGAAGCTCCAGTACTGCTGGGAGCAGACTGAGGGTGGTCTCCCAAGGTTTGGATTCCCCCTGGAGCTGTCTAGCCTTTCCTACACATCTGAAATTCTTGTTTCCATGCATGAGCCTGGTGAACCATGTGAAATGAGGTCTTCGAGGTACAGTTCCATGAAATATGATGGCCTTAAGCAAAAATGAAACACTAGCAGCTCTTTCCTGGAGTTTAGACTGAACCGGGTCAGACTTAGCAGAACTTGCAGCCAAGTCACAGAAGAGGCACAGTCCCACCAGCTCTGCCTAGCACAGCCCAGCACCAGCCTGCTTAGCTGGTGGAGGTTTGGCTCTGGGGCACAGTGGGTGTAGGCCAGCCCTCCCTCCTCCCTGAGAGCACCTGGACCACCTGCCACCCCCACCTGAGAAAACCCTCCCATCTCTGCCAGTCTTCTGCTGGCAGCACTCTGAGGTTTGCAGATAAGATGCTGCCGAAAGTTTATCTTGGGATCAAACACCGGGTGTTATAAAGGTCATTAATGTTTTCCAAGTAACGTTCTGTTTGCTTCTCAAAGCCTTTGCCAAGTTTCTCTAAGATGTGTTCATAAAATCCTCTGGATGCCTGATACAATAAAAAAAAGGTAGCTGGTTTCTAAAGAAATTTGTGATACATCAGTAGTACCTTGGAAAAGTATAGTCATTACTTGGAGTTGTTCAGTTTGGCTTCCTCACCAACTGTACTCTTACACTTGAAATAAAACAAAAATCTGTATTGTTTATGTTTTAGCAATTTTGCAGATTTAGGAGTGTTATCATAACTGAAACATGCCCCAACGCTTAATTTAGGTTTTACAATCTACGCCCAATGAATATGATTTTTATTATATAGTGGTCTGTGACGTGTATAGCTCTTGGCTGCTATCCCTCTGGCAATCATTTCAACCAATGTAGAAATTCAGAGGAGGATGCAGAATTACTTGCAGAATGGGTGCATTGAAGACATTGTTCTAGTAACAGTCCATGCTATAACTAAAATAGGTCAGTTAGGGGATGGCAAAGATACTTTTTTGTTTCATTTTAAGAGGTACATACCCAGGCTTGGTACATTTTCTAAATTCCCCGTGTAAACAGTACGTAAGACTGCTTGGTGAACCATACATACGTGCTTTTTTGTTTCTGGTAAGCTAAGGCTAATTGGAGAAAGTTGTTTACATAAAAGCCATAGTTCTTTTTCCTTCTAATTAGAGCATGTATGCACATTGTTTTCAGCCACTGTCCTGTGTTTGCTCCTTCACCCCCTCCCCTAAGTTCTTGTTGCCTGTAACTTTTTGTCTCTTGCCTTGACTTCTTTCGGCTGGAGCAAGGCAGGTTACTTTAATAGTTCCAGTTCTAGTTCCTTATTAATGTGATTCCTTGTGGCTGAAATTAGTTAAGGAGTAATTATATGAGCAGCTGAGCAAGAAGATGAGAGAGGATAACAACTTGCAGCAGAGGGAATTGATGGGCAGATGAAGGATGGAGCAAGCATCTCCTCAGGTAGGATAGCTGTAACCAGACAGGCTTTATAAATGCAATTAATTGTTAGCTACTTTATATCAACCAAGAAAAGAAGGGGGTGAATTAGGTGTTCATGCATGGTGGTTTTTTTATCCACACACAAAATCTTGGGAGTTCACTCCTTCAATTCCATTAATTTTGTCATTACTGCAGTTGAACTTGCTTATGCTAAGTATTTATTTATGTACATTAAGCCTAGTTACTTGCGATGTTCTTTTCTGAGCGGCTTTAAAATTATTCCTGCCTTTCTTATGTTGAAATTTCAGACCCGAATATCATGTCCTGTAGGAACATTCCTGCCAGTGGGGTGTACAGTGAGGACTCCAATGCACTTAGCCTCTCGCATGGTTTACATCAAAGCTCCAGGTTGTACTTGGCTTCCATCATCCTAGATTTTATGCAAAATGCTCTACTTAAGGAGTCACTATCAAATTGTCATGAATATATCCTACCTGCTTATTTTCAACTGCAAATTATCTCTTTATGTGTGCTTTGTAAAGCAGAAGGTAAGGACCATGTTCTTTAGGAGCAATCTTGTGGACTTTATTTGTCCATGTCAGTCAACTCAGTGAGATGTATTTTTCCATCGGAGGATCCGTCTTCAGAGAGAAAAGCAAAACCAATAGGATCCAAACCTTAATAATTAAGGCCAAAACCTTAGCTAATGTGAAGAGCAGTACTGAATTCATGGGATACATAGATGTTACCAGCTCAGCATCAGCTTTTTTTATATTACAGCTGTGATAGAAACACTGACCTTAAGTTGCAAGTAACAATTAGACTTTTCATATTGTAGTTGGCTTACTCTTTCCATTTTCTCTTATGAACCTAACAAGATGCTGTCACTGCTGATGGTGAAACATTTGCCCTGGAACCCCTGGCTGCTTTTGTTTGCTCTTGTTCAGAGCTACCATTCTAGCATATACATGTGTGTATGAAAGATTCAATTTTACTGTTAATTTTATCACACAAATAATTGTTGTTCCCTGTCTGATGCATTTTGAGACTAGGACAAACCAGATAATGTAATCAGTTATGTAGATTCTCTGAAATCCCACACTTAGTTTGCTACATGTGTGCTTTGGAAGTTAGAATATTACATTAAGGATAATTTCCTTGATGCCTAGTTAAACTCAGCCAGTTCTATATTTTGTCTTCATCTGTGTGAATCTGACTTGGCACAATTAGTTGTAAGAGCCACAAAATAATTGCCTGTGATTGACAGATATTTTTACCTAACTCATCAGTTAAGAGATCCTTAATTGCGAAGACTTGGGAAGCCTCACATCCCTCCTATGCCTCAGGACTTGGTCTGCAGTTGCCAGTAAGCAGGAGTAAATGTAAATTGCAACCAATTCATCAGCTTCATGAATGCTAGCAAATAAGTAAAAGCTGATAAAGTAATAAGCATTCACTTGGCCAATGGCGAAGGAAAAGATTAATAAAGTTTGTTGGCTGGGATTGGGGTTTCACTTGTTCTTACTGACCTAAAGATGGCATCCATAGGGTGGAGGGAATATGAAACTTTTGGGAAATGGAGAGTACTTGGAGCAGAACCAAGGAGGACAGTGAGGTATTTGTATTTTAGAAAGGATTGAAGTTGATTAAGCAACATTCCCAACTGTGGTCGTACTTTCCACTCTCGGCTGTGCTCTGGTGCCTTCTCCAAAGCTTAAAAGTGCCAGGGAAACGTCTGTGACCCTTCAGCCGCAGAGCTAGCTGCTTCTCCTGCTGTATGCACTGAGAGGTATAAGCATCATTTGTGTCCTGCTGATGTTTCCCTAAGGGATATATCTCTGTTTTGAGCTAGGGACAGCTGTGCCGCTCTACACACCGTGCTGAGGATAACAGAGCCTCTCAAGCCTCCATTCTCCCTCTGAGCACACCAGTCTCCCATTCATTCATTCATCCATCCATTCATTCATTCATTCACTACACCTAATAAAAATAAGTTAGTGTGGGAGGCTGGGATCATGCCCAGCTCGGTAGAATTATCAGGTTCTGAAGAAGAAAAGTTCACAAAGTGATACCATGTCATACATAACACAGTAGTAACAATCCTGATATGAATTATTTTGCAGTAGCATCCTAGCAACTGTGTCAAATAGAAGAAAAAAACATGAGAACAAAGAGCATGTGCTCGAACTACCCTGAAGCATGTCTGAATTAATTATGCCTCTTAATTTTTTGGATAAAATTCAGGTGCTTATTTCATTATTTATAGCATAAAATCAAAACATTACCCTTTTATTTATGATTGTGGTGATTCTGCCCAGATTGTGTTGGTTTTCCTGCTGTTGACAGCAGCTCTGAAAAACTTGACATCTTTCCATGCTTTTAGAGAACCGGGAATGAAGTGACTTTTCTGCAATTTCTTTTTTTTCTTTTGAGAGGTAATCAAAGCTTGTATTATTGGGGAAAAGGGTTTTTTTAAACTTTTACCAAATGTGTAAAATAAATCATAATTACTGTGTGGATTGTACAAGCCACAGCAGTGCAAACTCTTGAACAATTAATCTCGAAAACAATTCAATGAGGCAAATAAGTTGGCTACTATGTGAACCAAGTTACAGGAAACTTAGATTTATCAAAGTGAATACTTGCTCTACAACCAAGAAAGGAGGTATACACCATCCTTTAAACTTCCCAAGATAATAAATACACAGTTAAAAGGCATGATTTGCCAAGCAAATGTTATCTGAAGAATTAGATTTAGGATGGGAAGGTAGTGTGTTCTCCAAGCATGTCAACAGGAGCCTGTGCACATCGTTAAATTCTAAATAGCTAATTTATTTTCATAGTTCAATTCCCTTTAGCAAACAAAATGCAGTTTGGCCAACTATGTAACCTAAAACACGTCTGTAATCTGCATGTGACATACAACCAGCAAATTTTTAATACTGGGAAGTCTGACCCACAGTTATGACCCTCAGACCTTTCTAGCAGCAGAACTGTCTCACGATCAAAACTGTGCTGTTCTAAAATTGAAATATTGAGGTGATGGATGAGTCACGTCCCTAATTTAGTGATATGAGCCAACGAAAATCGCAAGGAGTTGCTCCTCTCCAAAGCTGGCTTAGTGCTTCATAGCTTCCTCCAGTTTAATCAGAATGTTTGCATTTATTATTTTCACCTATCCCTCAGTCCTTATTAATATTAATCCGTGACTCCACACTAACATGAGCTGCAGAAACTGTAGCAGTGATGCTGCTGAGAACTTGTGTTTCTATCTGTAGATATAATTGATTGCCATTTCACCATGTGAGCATGAACTTACACATATAGGGTCTACTGCATTGTGAAGAAATGTTTTAAGTGAATTCCAGTGTCATCTAAATTGATAGTTAAAGGAATGAAATTCAGCATTGATAAATAGAAATGCTTTTTTACACAACACATGATTTAACTGTGGGCCTGTCTGCCACAGCAAATTGTTCAGGCTGAGATTTAGAAGGTTTCAGATGTAGATGCCTGTATGGAAACCAGAAATAACTAACGTTATAATTAATACAACAAATAATAAAAAGCATATTGAACCTCGTGTTCTAGGATGTAAATTGGTCTGTAACTACTAGAGAGAGGATATGAATACAGGCAGTTTATATCTGCCCAATAATGTTCTTTTGCTTTTTTTCCTGATGTATTAAGTACTGATCTGCACCAAACAGCTGCTTTGGTTATTTTTCAGAACCAATCATACCCAAAGGTGCTTTCTTAAACTCTTCCGAGCAGGAAGACGCTGCTCATGCTGCAATAGCACCCAAATTCTGTAGTCCAGGCTCAGAACAGCAAGGCAGAAAAGTCCTCAAACCTTACTATGGCATCATACTAATCTCCTCCCAAAGATGCTATTTAACTCTCCTCACTGACAGACTGTATTCATGTTCAGTCTGATTACTCCTCCTTTCATAAATTTAAGATTTGAAACTAGTTTGTGAGGCATGTTTACATCCCCCTGGATGGTTTATATCGTGGAGTGGTCTGAGGGCACACAAACCGTATACATTGCTTTTGTTTAAACCACATGAGAAAACGCTCTCCATTACTGTACACCTAATATGCTAATTCAGTTCACAGGACCAAACTAGAGCTGATGTGAAGTAAATCTCCTGAGGCAAACAGAGTGTGCACATCAAGCGAGCAGATTGGCTATTGCTGGGCCACACTGCTCACTTAAAATGAGCTGACCTTCACGGGTTTGGTGCTGCACAAGGTGGTCGTTGCCATTCCAGTGTGAAATGAGCAGGGCAGCTTTCCTCTTTCTCCCAAATCTTTTAGCACCTTTCTTTTTCAGACAGTTTATGAATCTCTGGTACAATAACTAGCCTGATAAATGTGCTTGAAGTGGATTTGATAACTCACATGACTGTGAAGCCCTAACTTACAAAGTGATGCTAGGTGATAGATCCAGAAAGAAACTGGAATTTCCTTCCTGAAAAGATGCCCACTTTTGAAATAATGAGAAATGTAACCATTGTGATGTTCTTCTATTTACCATTATCCAAATACTCTCTGTCATTAACTGGTGGCCCTTGATGGTCCCCAATGTGCTGTGGAGGTGTTACCTCTTTTTCTGTCTTGTGTAAACCTTGTAGGAAATAATTACAGCTGCTTTTCTTCTGCTACTAAGGAATAGCTGTAAGAGTCCAAGTGAGGAAGATCAGGGCCAGGTCTAAGCCAGTCCTAGTAGTTTCAGCAGTCTTTACCCATATTCCACTGACAAGACGAGGGTTTCTAAAGGCATCCCTGAGCATCCCTGTCCTACTGTAGTCTCTATCAAAGGGGAGGGTGCTGTCTTCACCAAGATAATCAGTAGCTGTGCAGTTTAGTTTTACAACCCCAGCACCGTCAAATCCACCATCATTCCCATATCATAATGCCTTTAAGAGCACAGATGCTGAAAGTCCCGAGAGACAGGTATCCTGGGCTAGTGCTAAAATTGGAAGAAGCTATGCAGGGCACAGATAGGACATTCCAAAACTGGAAAGGGATGATGCAGTCATTTGCAAAGCATTGGCAGCACAGCACTATCCTGCAGTACAGGGATGGAAGCTGAACTCTCAGAAAACCCAGATATATCCTATAATAACAAATACAGAGCTAAAGTAAAAAGAGAAGGAGCAATATGGCTAGTATCTGATAATATATCTACCCTCTAGCCACTGCTGAAAGACATTCTAGCCCACACTAGATTTAAGATGGATGAGAAGTTTGCTGTCAAACAGTCAAGGCTTAAAAGAGTAGAGGAACTGAAGGTTTGATCTTTAACACCAGATGGAAAAGAGAAAGATGAAAGAAAAGTTAATCAGAGACTTTTCTTAAGCTCTACTGATTACTGGAAAGCTTTTGACATGGTCTGTAGTATGCAGAAGTGAGTGGTGAGCCTTGATATTAACCAGCTCACCTAACAGGGTTTTTTTCCCCCCAGAGTTTAACAACTCGGTCAATAGCCTGCTGGTGAGTTATTACATTTTCCATTGCAAAACCGACAAGGTTTCCTTTTTCTTCATGACCCTCCCAAATGGCACTAGTGAAAGTTTCCTTTAAAAGCCAGTCTCATCACTAGTGATGCCACCAATGGGAAAAGGTCAAGAAAAGAAGTGATTATCTTCTCCCAGGATGCAGAAACTTCCCTGGAAGCAGGTGCTCTAGGTCAGTTATTTAAAGAAAAAGGACTTGAGGGACTTTTGAGCAGATGATCTCTGTGAAGATTTAGTAATACTGGTTCATTCTGAAGAACTCCTCTTCCATTCCTGTTTCTTTGGGTCACATAGGACACTCTCCTGGTTTACTGGACTGGAGAGAGAGAGAGACACCTGTAGGGCTTTGCCAGATCCTGAAGCACAGAGCAGCCCTCAGGTATGAGTCAGTCCTTTTCTAGATGCTCCCCTCTCACCTTGAGAAGCCATGAGTACATCAAGCATTTTGGTAGAAGTGGCAAGAACAGAGACTCAGCTCCTTGCACAGTGAGATCTCTGAGGTACCGTTTGAACTAGAATTGCCTAGCAGACAGTTGGTTACACCCACCAGATGAGTGGCATTCATCACAATCTTTTTGAGATCTAAACCGGTAGCCCAATAGATCATCTCACTAGCCGGCCATATGACTTACAGCATCATATTGCTGTTATTCATTTTCACAGCTTCCTGCAAAGCGTAAGAGGAGAACAATATTATCAGTAGTTTGCATATGGGCAACGGATGCACAAAAGACTATGGGATTTGTTTCAAGGTCATGATGTCTGTGGCTCAGAGTCAAACCCCCTAAACACAGGACCTTTCTACCTCATTCTTGTATCTAAAGTCTATGAATACATTTTTCCCTTATGGTTTAAGCTGTTAGGTTGGTTCCCAACTTTGAAGCAGTTTCCTGCTCCTCCACGGCATGAATTTTTAACTCATCCATTGAAAGCATATGGGTTTTTTTCCTAGCAAGCAAGTGAATCTACAAGCTTGGAAAGGCATGTGAACCAGAGTTTGAATCTCAGCCAAACAATTTGTTCTGGCTTTAATCAAGATGTCTTCTTTTAACTTCAAATATCGTTTTTTAAAATCCCATATCAAAAATTCTAGTGTCACACTCTGAAATCAATAAATGCTACCAGTCATTCAACTCACAAATACTTCAAAGCAGCCCGAGTGATAGCCACTATTTTATTTTTAAAAATATTCATCAAAGCGATGGAGTTAATAAGAAGGCAAAACAAAATTAAGAGCAACAAAGAAGTGTGTCAGTTACGTTTTGAACTTGCAAAATCCTATGAATCCTGCTACTTGTTTTGCATTCAAAGTTTCTCTTTTGCCATTCCTATAATGACACTTTTTTAATACTTCCCTTTTTCTTTTTGTTCTCATCATACTTCGTAACTTAGTGATCCAAATGCTACTTTTAATGCAGTTATTTGATTCGTCAGGTGTTAGATGTTATTTCACATCTTAAGGAATCAGTTATATTTTTTGGCCCAGATTCTGCTCTGTGTAGTTCTATATGAAGAACCTGTCCTGACTCAACAATGCACTTATTTGTGTGTCAAAGTCTCATTAACTTCAGTGGCTCTATGTTTAAAGCTAAACATGTGATTATGGACACTACTGAGTAAGGGTCATAGAGTTTTATCTTATTCCATAAATATTTGAATAGAAAACCAATGGAGTTCATGAGCAAAGTTCTAATGTAAATAACAGTTTTGAGATCTAGTCCGTTTATTATAGCAACCACTATCCAATTTTGCTTTGTACTGTAATGGTACTTAAATTTATGCAGTAGAGATACTTAGACTGCAAAGATCCCACAACATGAGCAGATCTTGCTGGTCCATTATTGTCTCTGCTCTGCTGAGTTTTCCTGGCTCCTTTACTGGCAGGGATTCAGTGGCAGAGGTTGAGGCATCCCTGGGTGAACCATCAGAGACCAGGCTCTTCCCATCTCTGGTGTGCACTGATGTGCCAGCAGCCAGCCAGCAGGTTGGTACAATTTGTGCAATTATCCACGGATTTATCTATTAGACAATGGTGCTGTAAGCTGCTTTGTGGGTTGTGGTTCTCCCTACAACCCAGGGCCTGGCCAGTGCCGGGCCACTAGCCTTGTTCTGGTCTTGTGCCAGTGGCAGGAGGCTCCCTAGAAGTCTCTTGGGCCACTGCTTTTCAAGCTCAGTTACTGATGTCCAGAACGCTGGGCTCTGCCCCAGCTTCGACACCGCCCTTGAGTCTTCTGCAGCCCCACAGCCAATCTATAGCGCAATTTGAATTTGTGCTTGTCTAAGATGGCCTTCCATGTGTGTCTGCCTTCTCCTCTAAATTTATCTTGATGGGTTGGAGAATGTAGAGGTGTTTCCTGGCACGTTTCCTATGTCTTGGTCTGCAGACGGCAGCTTTCACCTTCTCGTGTTGGTTGCCTAATGAGTGTCTCAAGAGATGATGGATATCTCAGTCTCTACACGTTCTTAGATTAAGAACAGTAACTTACAATTCAAATGCAGAGTAAATCCACTCATCTGATGTGGGAAAAAAGGGAGACAGCCAAAGAATTAATTTAAATGAGAAGCAATGAAAACACATCCATCTGAATACTTGGTGCTGGGAAAACTTTCAAAATGGAGCATAAACAGCTTTCTCAGCACCTGCTTGGGACCCTGACTTTTTCATCTCATGTTTAACAGCTGAATAGCACTGTCACCAACATTTTCCCATCCTGTCATCCCAATGCAACCCTCAGGGATAACCACCGGCTCTAGCTCAACTCAGGTCATCCAGAAATGGGACCCAAAGGCTTGTATGCCCATTGCATGGGAACCTGCTGAGAATGGATTACTGCCAAGGGAGCAATACTATCAACAAGAAAACTTATTGAACAGGAGCTTGGGTGTAGAATTATTTATTTGTTATTTATTTAGTCATGCTTGTATCTTTTTTTTTTTAGTTGCAGCAAAGAGTGGCTTTATTATACTATGTAGAGTTATAACATTTTTCTGTAAAGTTTCTCAAGAATGAGATATCTGAGGAAGTTTAAACTTCTGTGATGATCATTAAATCCTTGGAAGGAAACTCAAAGGAATGTTCAAAACCCATATACAACCTGATAATGGTTTGGAGCCGGACGCTTCCCTCCTGGTGCTCAAGCATAGGACTGGGATAGGAGTAGGGACAGGGAAGCGAGGACTTTTAAATCTGAGTTTCCAGAATAGTGCTGTTCATCCTAGAAAATCTGTCTGTAACTGGTGTCCCAGTGTCATGTCTGACTAGAAAAAAAGAAGTTACCTCAAGGGAACTTCAGCAGTGGCTGGTGAGCTCCGGGAGAAGCTGTCCTCTCGGGTCTGGCGAGCAGATTTACCTTCAGTTTCTCAACAAGTGTCTGCCCTTTGTTTGACTGAACTTTTTTCTACCCATGAATTCTAAATGCTTTGTAGTTTTAATTCATTGTTCAATAGTGCAGTTTGGGAGAATTTATGAACTCTTTGATGCTCTCTCCTCCTTACAAAAAGGATTTAAGAGGGGGACGTTGTGTAACAGTATGTGCACTTGGCACAGCAACCAGTAAATAGCATGTTTTTTTGCGAGCTACATGATTTGTGGTATGTTTCATCTTCTGTCTTCCATATTGTAATTATTTTAGCATCTCCATCCTTGTCCAATATACCTCCTTCACCAGCAGCATGGAGGTGAGCACACTGTACCCAAGGATTGCAAGTGTTCCAGCTGCTTTCCTCACCTGAGACCAGCGTGCAGGGCATCTGGAGTGTGGAAGCTAGGGAGGAAAAGGGGGAGGCTGAGCACAGCGTAGGAGATTGGGGCTGCCTCAAGTTTGGGTAAGGAAGAAAAGAACAGGCTTCTCTTGTCCCAAGCTGACTTTCACAGGGCTTGGATGATGGCATTGGGGCTGAGGGTGATGCACCAGCGGGTTTCAATGGGAGACGCTGAGGTCCATCAGGGAGGAAATGATGAGGTAGGAACCTCGAGGCACATCAGGTGGTGTGTTTGGGGCAGAAAATATTAAGGAATGCATCCCAGTACAGAGGAGAAATGTGGCCTCCCAGCATGTCTGTAGGCTTGGGTTAACCGTGCTTGGAGACAGGAACACTAAGGTTCTTAATCCTGACCTAGATATTTCTCTCTCTTTCCTGCAGCACCTGATCAGGCAAGAGAGGAAACGGACAGGAAAAGAAACGGACAGGAAAACCCAGTGCCACAACACAGGTACCACTTATTACTCTCTGCGTCAGAGACCTGAAAAATGGTTCCTATCTTGGTCCTTAAACAGCTTCTGCTTGTACAGTTCTCTTGGGGAGAACACGTATTCCCTAATGTCATATTAAACCATAGGGTGTGCACTTTGCAGCATCCCACCCCGTCTCTGCATTAGTTCACACCCACGATATTGCACTGCACGTGGAGTTTTAACTTTGTGCCAGTGGTTGCTGTGTTTGGCTTTGGTGAGGATAGTGTATATTCATCGGCTGTTACTGTAGGGTGGGCTCTGAGGAAGAACATGACTTTTTTTTGATGCGGCACATGGTTGATGTTGGGGTATTATCGTGGTAGCTTTCACGTGGAGGTTGGCTGACATTGGAGCATTACTGCAGGAAGAGTGGCTTACTTTGTGAAGGCTTGTCTGTGAGATCCTGTGGGGAGAGGGAGGGAACAGTTCAGTGCGAAAGGATGAAATCTGGAAAGCTTGTACCTATGTTGTGGTTTAGTTTGAAAAGATGGAATCTGAGCGGTTTGAATTTAAATTTTGGACAAGTGGTTGATCAGTTGACTTTCTCTGGGTGGTACGATTGGACTGATGCACAAAACTAATCAAAAGAGGGCTTTTGCAAATGACCCCGAGCATCCAGATCCAGCTGGTTACTTCAGGCATTTTCATTCAGTATACCTGGGCCGAGGAGGGCTGTGCATGGCTGCACTGCTACCAGACCCCAATGGTGTGATTTGCTACAAGCTTAAAGCTGAGAAGATTCAAACCCAGAAGGTAAAGACTGTGCGGATTTCTCATATTGAACTATGACATCTATAACACTAAATGTGGTCAAGCATACATATACTTAGTGAGGACATGGAAGAAAGCACTGCTGCTGTGTGAATACACCTTGGTGAAGTGGCTCCTAAAGAGATAGTGGGGTCTGTATGGGTCCCAACGCCTTCAGAGGTACCAGAATCCTTTCAGTAATACCGATTTACCGCATGGTAGCTCTGCTCTGTGTGTGTGGTTTGCTGGGGTTGGGGAGAATCACTGTTCCTTTGGGCAGCACAGAAGAGCCCTTGGAGCACAGCACATCTCAGTGCATTCGTACTTACTCATTTTGATCTACTTTGCTACTGTGCACGTTTAGGATGGCAGCTGTAGCGTGGTGGAGGTGCCTCGGCCATAACTAAGTTACTGTTCATCAACTAACATGTTTTCATGAGCACTTTGTTATTTTTCCTTTGGTACCTGCTAATGTGATATACCGAAGGCTATTTGGAACTGTGCACGCAAAGCAAAATTAAACCTGGCAGGCAGCCCAGGCAGCCCTGCCACGTGTCCCAGCTGCTCGCAGCACTCGCAGAGAACTCCCTTTCTCCTGCTTTGCTGCTGCACGTTTTTCTCCAGACGCTCACAAACAACACAGATCTTGTGGTCATGAGCTTCCTGGTGATTTGGCATAGAGGTGTAAACAGATAAAGTTCATGAAGAGGGTTTCTTGTAGAGATGGACTGGGCTTGCAACTCAGTTTTTTTCCCTCTGTGAATTTGAAAAATGAATGTGCCAGACTCCTCCCTCCACAGGTGAAGTCAGCAAATTGGCAGGAACATTACGGAGACTTACTTTCAGGAAAAGGGGGGAAAATGATTTTTTTTTTCTCTCTCTCTAATTCTGAGCACCATTACCCCTCACCTCTGAACTGAGAAAGACTTTACGTGGTGTCATAATTTAGCAAATTACTTCCTCAAAGGAAGGTCAAACATTTTACCATTCGATCAATAGGAAGCGACTTACAAATCATGTGTATTGATCATTGTAATCATTCAGAGGAATGTAGGGCAGACACTAAAATCACATGCACTTAGTCTTAATTGCCCACATTAAAGCAATTACGCCCCAAAACTGTCATTGTCTAATGCTGTGCACACTGCCATGCACACTATGCGGGGTAACTTTTAGCCATACATATTCAATCATAAATCAGCCTCTTGGGTCTGTTGCACTAAAGACCTACAATATTGCTGTAATTATGCAAATATAACTATGGCTTTTTCATCAATGTGGAAGATCATGTTGCTTTGGGGAGCCAAGCGGAGGAAAATAAGCCCCTATATTAATGCAGCAGGTATTTAATACATATATTTTACAGCTGTGCTATGTGTTCGTGACACAAGTACTTAAAGTGACCTGAAATTGCTAATGAACAGAGAGCCTTTGTAAAAGCAGTCACAGGTCAAGGACTTGCAGATAAAATTTGTTGAGCGGTACATTGATGGTAGCCTTATGGCAGGAGAGTGCTATTTGTTCCAGGTTGTTCATAAACATTATTTTCTAGAGGATCATTTCAGCTGAAAGTTGCTCGGGCAAATATCAATTTAGTAGCATTAAAATAAATGTTTTTTGATCTCGTAAACATAGGGTGGGCGCCTTTTCCATTTTGTAAAGGAAGCCAATGTGTAGGCTTAGGAAAGTTTTGTTTTGATTTGTTCCCACAGCCTCTACTGTGGGAACTGAAATATTGGTCAGGAATTTATTCCTTCCAGTATTCCAGAAACCATTTCTAAACAGATTTGGAAAATGTCCCATTCTTGGTGTGTTGTATTTTGAAAAAAAAAAAAAAAAAGAATGTTGGAAATTAAAATTATTACCTACCACAGGACAGCCAAATTTACCTTACATTGAGAAGATGAGCTAAAGTCCCTCAAAGTTAATGAAAGCTTTTCTCCTGCCTTCCAGAGCTGAGATCTAGACCGCAAAATAGGTACAGCTGGTCTGATGGGATCAGTAATAGGCTCTGGCCAGCCTCAGATAGTTTCCATGCAGCTCATAGAGGTCTTCAGAAAGAGGCATCTTCTAATGCAGCCCAGAACAGGTCATGGACAGGGAAAATGCATCAAACTGAATTGCAACACAAAGAGGCAGCAAAAGGAAGGAGTTTTCTGCTGTTTCACCCATGAGCATGCTTTTAATTCTCAAGTCCCCTCTGAAGGCACGCGGAGTGATCCACGCTCTAGTTTTGCATTCAGAGGCACAAAGGGAAGGTGCAGAGAGGGAAGAGGGGCTGCTGCGATTGCCAGGCACCTCCATGCTACCATTTCCGTCTCCTCTGAGCTTTTATTGGAGCCTGAACTATCACATCATTTCAGCAAGTGTTGATCGCTACATCGGTAGTTCTGCAAAATGTTCGTGTTGCACGTTCTCAGTCTTCAGCACAGTGGGCTGCTGACATGCAGGCCTGAGAGTACTTCTGTGAAGCCCCAAAAGGTAATGAGAGAAGCTGCCTTTTTGGCAGCAGGCTCCAGCTCAGGCATGTGCACCTTCCCTGGGAGATGTGTGAGTTGCAGACCCCTCAACAAGCTTCAGAGCTGCAAGAGCAGGGGACAGTGCATAGAAGCTAAGAGTTAAACGGATTCGGTCCTGGGAGGATCTCTGGCTCCAGATCTCCGGCAAATTTATTTTAACAGGTTTTTGAGAATGTCAACAATGTTTCTGATCTTCTGGGACTCTTAACCTGCTCAGAGAAGTAGTGTGTACAGCCTAAGATACCTTGTCAGTCACATATGGATGCGGATGGGCAGTGAATCACAAGTAATCGAGTATGGGGTTTTTAAAAGGGGGGAAGTATGTAATTTCTCTCAGAAGACCTTAGCCCCAAAACAGCGATTCGAGCATTAAGCACTGATCACAGGAGAAAGACCCAAGCTGTTCCAGGGGAGGAAAAGGACATAAAATTTATGAGCTCAAAATGATTGCATCAAATCTGATCAGAGCACCGATTAGGTTGCAGGTTAGCCCTCAGAATGGCCATTTTGAGGGGGACATTGTGGGTCTCCCCCTGCCCAGCTGGATGGTGAGAGGCTGCATTGTGCCTGATGTCTCAGGAATCCCGGCGCTTCCTGCACTCATTCTCTCTTTCAAGTAGCAATGAAGTTGTTTGGCTGGATCCTTTATGAAAGTTAAAATTGGTTTGTCATTTTCTTTTCATTTCTCACACCTTATCTAGTTTCTGCATTCTTCCCACTTCAGTAGTCAAAGTGATTGAAAGCCGAAAACTGAGCAGATCTGTCCCTGCAGCAACTTTCCTCGCGTTTCTTATTTACCGTTTTATAAAACAGGCTCTTTGTCTCCGCAGTCCCCTGATGTTGCCTCTGTTACACGGAGATATTCTTCAGGTCACGAGGGTTAAAAGGGGGCTAAAAAGGAGATCATATTGGACTTGCTTTACACAGACATGTAGCATTAGACCCAACACCCAATAGAGGAAAGATATACTACTCCTATTTGATGAGCAGCAGGCCAATAAATTCATTAATCATCATTTTATGCCTCATCAAACACTTCCCAAGTTCCTCCATGGGAGTTATACAAATTAGCCACTGAAAAGGCAGTAATTTTAGTTTAGCTAGGTAAGTGCTTTTTGATTGCCTTCCTGAACAATGCTTCCCTTGACAAGCTAATAAATCAGCCCTTTCTGAATCAGAAGTGCAGCAAGTGCGAACAATAACTCCACATAGTTTCTCCGCTGATTTCAGCTGGAAGGCCTAAGAGGATGATCTGGGATCAAAGTCTCTTACTTTATTGCAGAGCAAAAGCTTTCTTTATGAAGAAGAGCTACGGAGAAAATGAGGGATGGGGGGGGATTTTTTTAATCAATTAATGAGAGGAAAAAGTCTTGAAACAAAAAGGAGGCCTAAGCGTGTGATTGCAGGGATGCCGGGAGGCCGGCTGAGAGGCAGGGCAGCCGGGGCAGGAGCAGGCCCTGCTGCAGGTGAAGCTGGAGGCAGAAATGGAGGGGCCGCTCCTGCGGATTACCGGGCTGAGTCAGAATACAGACTGTATTTAATCTGCGACCAACTGATTCCTTGAGTGTTTCAGGTATTTGTAGCGTAGGGCTAGATGTGTTGGGTGGCTTTACAGTGGGGAAGCCTTGAGGCTGTGCTGCCTTATCTTTTTTTTTTTTCCCCTTCCAAATTGCTGTTTTTGACAGTATCAATTTTTTTTTTAACTTGGCCGTAAATCATTTCACTAATCAGCTGTCACCAGCCAACATGCATACATTGGCATTCAGCCGGAGAATTCGTTTTGGAAGCAACAACAACAACAACAACAACAACAACAAAAAACACCAAGAAAAGAAAAAACCAAAACAACCCCACGTTTGTATCAATAACCTTCTATTAATGTCTCATGCGCAGGGATGTAGAAGACGGGGAGATAATAGTAACAGAGCAGTTCAGGGTAAGAGCAGGAGTGCGGGATGCAGCCCCCCCCCCAGCGCCTCCCGTCGAGGCTGAGGCCGGGGCTCCCCCTCCCCGAGCCCAGACCCGAGGTATTTTAAGTGCAGCGTCTCTTCTCCTCTTCATTAACTTGCCCTCCACACATCGCTGCGCGCCTCTCAAAACAACTCGGCAAACCGGGAGCCGTTTTACCTCTTTTTATCTTGGGACCTGATCCAATTAAATAAGTGCACGTTTACATTTGCATCCGTCAGGCGTGAGCGCCGAGAGGGCTGCGGTTTGCTTTAAGCAAATAAAAATAAAAAAGACGGTTTTTTAGCTGAGAAAGAGCTGTCCGGGGCCGGGACCCCGTCGGGCGCGGGGCAGCGGCGGCCCCGGACCCGCACGGCGAGGGGGGCGGGTGTTGCGCGCATCAGCCGCGGCCGCGCAGCGAGCCCGCACACGCTCTAATTGGAGCAGATGAGTAAAACGCCTCGCGGAGGGCGTTAGGTGGAGGTGAAGAGATTGGTGGCTGAGGAGCGGGAGGAAAGCGGGGGGCGTCCCCGCTCCGACGGGGCGGGACGCGGGGAGGCTCCCCCGGTAACGATTTCCCTGCGGGGGCTGGGGGGGGGGGCGGACGTCGAACAAGCGCAGGAGGGAGGGCGGCGAGGTGACCTCTGGGCGCCCTTGCGCCCCCCGCGGGGCTCCGCGCAGGGAACCGCTCCCGCCTGCGGGGACGGGGAAACGCCCGCCGTGGGTCCCGTCGATCGATCCATCGATTGATCCATCGGGGGGGAACGTGGGTGCCGGGGGCTCCGGGCGCAGGAGGAGCCGCGCCGTCGAGGAGGGGTGATGGGGGTAAAGGCGCAGGAGCCGGTCGTCCCTTCGCAGAGCCCTTTCCCCGGCCAGGGAAGGTCGGCGGGCCGGTTCCGCGGCCGCGGTGGAGGAATGCGGGGACAATGCGCCATCTGTCACCGGCGGGCCGGGAGCGCCGCCGAGGGCGCCGGGCGGTGCTGAATGAGCCCCGAGCAGATCGCGGTTGTAAGACTTTGTCTTTTTCTCTGTCAGAGCCGAGTAAAAAGAAACAGCTGGCCTGAATTTTTAGCACCCATAATTAATTAAGAGCTTCATTCCTGGGATTTGATGATTCAATAAAGCAAGACCCTTATTCCCCTATGTGATTCCAGTGAATATCTACTCCACTCCAATCCTTTCGGGTCCCAAGATAGGGCAGATTAACGCTCTTTTTTTTTNTTTTTTTTTTTTTTTTTTTTTTTGCTGTGGGAGAGAGGGGGTTAAAAAAAAGCCTCAAGATTGTATCTGAGGCGCACACAAAAGTTAAATTCAAAACTGCCACTTGTTCTCTGCAAAGGCTCCTTCTTCTCCGCTCTTGATGTGTTTGTGCCAGGTTTTAAAGAAACCAGAGCGGGGGGGGGGGGGTATTGAGGAATTAACATATTGCTCGTTTGGAAAAACAGCCGGTTCTGGTTTTGGTAACACTTGTTCCCTTGCCAGCCGCAGATGTCCTTACGAATAATCGAGGCAGGTCACAGAACGAGGGGGGAGAGGGGGGCTCGGAGCTGACGTCCCCCCCGGGGCTTCTCCCCGCTGCAAACCCCGGTGATTTTTTTTTTTTTTTTGCAGTCGCCTCCTTTTAAACTCGCTGGCCGCGTGCTTCCCCGCGTTCTCCCGGCTTGCAAAGAGTTCCTAGGCACGACAGGAGACGATGCTCTGTCCCCTTCGCTCTGGGGCCGTCGGGGAGAAGCCCCGAGAAGCCAATTAGCCGCGACCGCCCCGTCCGGGCCGCCGCGGAGGCTCCGCAAAACCCGCGCGGGAGCCGCGTAGGTTAATCGGGAACAATTGGAAAAACAGCAGCAGCAGCAGCAGCGGTGGGAGGGGATGTAAACACGGGTCGGGGGGGTTAGGGTCTAAACTAGGATTTGGTTTGGTTTTTTAAGCGTGAAAAAAAAAGGAAGCAGCGGGCTCCCCGCCGCTGGAGGAACGGGGGGTCCCGCTGAGGTCGGGGGTCGCACCCCAGCTCTGTGAGGGGGTCTCCAGGGAATTCACTGCGGAGATGAGACCCTCCCGTGGGGGCACGTCCAGCCCTGGGACACGAGGGTTTTTTCCCCGGGGAGAGGGGGACGCTGCGGCTCCTCGACGGCGCGGGCTGTCACCTGCGGGAGGCTCAGCCCCCCCTGCTCTGTTATGAAAAAGAACCTGGTAACATCGTGGCGATGTTAAAGCCACCGTAGAGTCCGTCTCCCGCGGCTGGGGAGAGGGTTGAGGAATAAAATCGTCTGAAATCGATGGGGCTCCAACAAATACAAACGGACGACCGGCTGCAAACCTCGAGGAAACGGTTTAATTCCCTTCGGAATTCATACATCAAACGAAAACCGACTCGAGATGGCCGATAGAGCTATTCAAAACAGCCCCGATGATGAGGAATGGAGCTTTTGAACGAGCGGGGGCTCCTTAAGCTGCTTTGCAAAATAGCTTTTCTTTTTTTTTCTTTTTTTTTTTTTCCCATCAGGAG